>JAVIWB010003960.1:0-51864 GCA_031893035.1 Dermolepida albohirtum | reverse complement strand
ACGTAAAACAAGGAATTAATTGAATATATGGTAAATAGTCCACTTCGTACTCATTAAGGAAGAGATAAAGAGTTGGTATCAATGGCACTAAGTTTACTAACTATGTTATGTGTATGAGCATTTTGCAGTGTTCTATTTTAGGCACCAAATTATTTTTTTTATTTATTATCTAATTCATGCACGATATTGAGATATCTTACGAGAATAATTTAAACCTTACGGTTCTTTACAAACTTTCACAGGTGGTGTTGCCTTCTTTTAGACCAGATTGATTCTCTTCGCTGTAATTTTCTTTTATACATTTGGAGCTTTACTGGTACATTATTTTTATGCTTGATTGATTGCAATTTTGTAAATATACTCAACTCAAAGCAATGTAACGTAGTGGGAAATAGTATTGACAAAATTTTGGATTTGGTTTTTCTCAATTACGATTTCAATATTAACGTTAAGCATGATGGTACTTCACTTGTTCCTGAAGATATCTGTCACCCGGTTCTGTCTTTCTTGATTTAATGTGCATCTATGTAGTCTCCAATTAAGTTTTCCTCTTTTTCTGACATATGTTATGATTTCAAGAAAGCAAATCTTAATTAATAAATTCGGATCTTTTTAACACAAACTGGTTCTGTTTTGAATACGTTTCGGCTTCCAATGACTCTATTGATGTATTTTATAGTGTTCTCTAATAATTTTTTTCAAATATAACTTATGAAGTAAACAATATTATAGGAATAAATAGCTTTTCACTAAACACTCCTTTTACTATGAGGAACTTAATCGTTTAGGGTCACTTGTTAAGTAGATTACAACAAGGTATAGTGATTACATGCGAAGAACAGCGAATAATATAAAATAAAACCCTCCAATTTATGGAAATTTTTGAATGTTAAACGTTGCTCAATGAGATCATCTGGAAGGCTTACTTTGTCTGACGAGGAGTTCAGTACCTCACAGGATATAGTTAATGGGTTTACACGACACTTCTCCAATAGTTTTAATAGAAACTGCTCTTTGACTTCTGCATGTTCAATAAAATCTGATCAACTCTTCATTATTTCTCTTGTGAATGATAATGATCCTCTAACGACTATAGCTCCACTATCGACGAACTCTGCAGCTGGATTGGTCTAATTCTTAGTTTAATCTTTCGGAGATATCGGCATGCTTTGCTAAATCATTATCGATAAATATCGACTGTGCAATAAAACAGCTACATTTCCTGACTGATACATTATTATACATCCGAAATGAAGGGATAATCGAAATAATGGATCGCTCCCACAAATGAACCGTAGACTTGACCGAAAAGGCTAACTATACTGTCTTTTCGAACTTCAGTAACATATGAGGGTAGTTTGATAAGTAGTGAGAATGACACATAGGTGGCGCTCTAATTGGTAAAACAAATGCACTATAATTTAGGTTGCCTATTTATATGCTTACATTCCGATATGTAGATAAATCGGTTGATTAGTTTATTTTTGACAGCGGATTGAAAAAGAAGCAACACGTCGTTTTGTTAAAGTGGAAAAAGTAGAGTATCGTGCTGTGATTAAATACTTCGTAATTAAGGGTATGAAAGCTACCGAAATAAAAGATAAGTTATGGGAAACATTAGGTGAATCTGCTCCATCATCCGCCACAATAAGTAGATGGGTAAATGAATTTAAACGTGGTAGAACAAGCTGTGTTGATGAAGCGCTCTCCGGAGCAGTCAAATTCGTGACTTTTAAGGAAATGATTATAAAAATCCATAATATTATTACACAAGATCGACGACTCAAAGTGAGAGAGGTAGCAGACATGATAAACATTTCAACATAACGCGTACACCACATTTTAACGAAAGAATTGGGCTTTTCCAAACTTTCGGCGAGATGGGTGCCGCGATTGCTTACGACTGATCAAAAGTTCACTCGTTTGTGCATTTCCAATGAGTGTTTGGACCTTTATGAGCGGAATCCGGTTGATTTTTGTAGGCGATTCGTTACTTGAGATGAAACTTGAATACACTACAGTACACCCGAAACTAAACAACAGTCGAAACAATGGTTAGAACGTGGTTCTGCGCCTCCAAGGGAAGCGAAAACCACTTTATCGGCAAACAAGGTGATAGCATCAATTTTTTGGGATTTAAAGGGCATTTTGCTCATTGATTACCTTCAGAAAGGTGCCACAATAAACGAACAATATTATGCCGAACTTCTACAAAAATTAAATGTTGAGATTCGTGCTAAGCGGCCAGGAATGGCAAAGACAAAGATTCTGTTCCACCAAGACAACGCTCCCTCGCATACCAGCACAGTTGCGATGTCCAAAATCTACGAGTTGCATTTCCAATTATTACCGCATGCGCCTTATTCGCCGGATCTAGCCCCTTCCGACTTCCACCTTTTTCCAAAATTGAAAACGGCACTAGGTGGAAAGAAATTTTCGTCTAACGACGAGCTTATCATCTTCGTAAATGAGTATTTTGCAAGCCTTCCGCAATCGCATTTTAGAGATGGCATAAGGGCATTGGAGCACCATTGGAATAAATGTATTGCTCTTTTAGGAGAATATATTGAAAAATAAAAATTATTTTGTATTTAAAAAATTCGTTTTTCTTTTCCATTCTCACTACTTGTCAAACTACCCTCGTATTTCCTTTTGATACGTTCGAAAAGGTAAGGCGATAACAAGGGAATACTATCTTTTAGGTAGTTGGATCAGAGGTTTTGATTTTGCAAAATGAATTGAGTATTAAAAAATTGTGGGCAAACTTGAATGCATTTTAGATCTCGTTCTAGTGAAGTTAAGGCGTGATTCGAAAGAAAACAATGGATTGAGACTGGGACAAGTGCTCCTAAGAACACCGTATACTCCGAGGGAAAGGTTATGCTGAATATTTATAATAATAATGCTTGAAATGGCAACAGAAATATTACTAGAAACAGTGGGTAAATCTTCAGGTATTTGCAACTTTGTGTCAGTAACTTCGAATAAATTATACATCATTTGAAAGTTTATCTTTTGTGTTTTTCGAGTATCCGTATTTTAGCTTTGTATAATGAATTATTCCTCTTTTTTACGCGCTGTTCAAATAATGACAGTATTTATGGGTAAACTGAGTACCATTATAATACAAGAAAACAGTGTACAAAAAAATTTCCAACTATTTCCAGCTTTTACGACTTATTTATTACGAGATAAGGGACGACCTTACTTTAAATAGGTGCGAAATAGTTTCATAATATTACATTCTATAAGATATTTTCAGCTTGTTAAGAATTTTTCTGCAACATAATTATGTTTTTAAGATTCATTTATCTTATTTTGATACTATTTCAAAGCCTAATAGGTTCAAGTAAGTAGCACAAGTAATATTTTTTACAATTTATAATAATTAGTAAAAATTTTTCGATTTAAATTTGTTTAACTGTTCGTTGATGAAACGCTTATTGACATTTTTATATTTTCACACATATTGTTTTATAAAATATTTTACGTATAAATTCTGCAAATTGCGCAAATGATATTCTCTTAATTTGAAGTCTATTCAGTAGATCATTGTTATGCCTTAATTTCGTGCCCCCTTATAGTTATAGTAATTATAATTGAGAAATTCATAAAATTTAATGATGAACATTTTCGAAGAGTTTTGAAGTTATAGTTAAGTTCAAGAGCGAATAGGTGGCCGAAATATTTTGGTGAATGAATATGGTATTTCTTACTCAATCATGTTCAGTGATTTCCATAAAACGGCTATAATGAATTTTATTTTGGTCTTGACTTGTTAAAGAATGAACTTTTCGTTTTAATAAACTTGGTATGCAGTCTAAATAGATTTTAAAGACGTAGACAGCTTTTATGACATTCAGCTTAACGAATGACGTGAAATGAAAAATAAAAGAATATCTTCAGGATATCCAGTTCAGTCTCTTATTTTTCTTATTATTTAAAGAAAGATTGGAAAGTTAGATTATACTTTAATTTTAGATATGGGTCGTCTCTTTTATTTGAACAGCTTATATATAAAGAAGAAAAATATATTAGTTGTTTGTTTGTTTTATCAATAATATATTCCTTTGTTCAAACGCTCAACATTTAGCGATTTATTTGCAGCATCTTTAGGAGCTATTAAATAACTTCTAACCATAATCATATTGGGAAGGGGAAAGATCATTTTAAAAAAGAGATAGAGAATGTAATTAAAATTTAAAGAAAGATTTTATACAGCCTCGTTTGCTTTTTCGTAATTAATTGATCACACCCAATTTTATAGATTATTTTAATTGTTTCAAACCTTAACACCCAATTTTATACATTAATTTATATGTTCCAAACCTTAATTGTAAAATATTTTTGTATTGTTAAAAGAATCTGCTATTTTATTGATTTGTCATGTGTATTTCATTATTTCGTATGTGAAAATAATTTATTGAATAAGAAATTTTAGAATTTCTGACTATCTTGTTATTCATGTCCTAAAAAGCAATTTATAATCATTTATTTATTGTTAGTAAATTGAAATTCTTTGCTCAGTGTGTAAGATAAGTGTATATAAAAGCCGGAGCTCATTTTAGATACACGAGGTGAGTATCGTCAAGATATAAGATATATATATATATATATATATATATATATATATATATACATAAGGTACTTCTTCCGGTTTTATCTTCATAAAAATGTAAATATAACAATCTTATTGAACCAATACTGTAAATACCGCGATATTGAACAAATATTGAGACAACCAGTAGGTAAGTATCAATTTTCATATATAACTCGCTTTGACATATACTACAGTTTTTCTAAAGCACCATTACTTCGAAATGTTCGTAATATTTTGTTGTATATTGTTTTTGTTCGGTGGATATTCTTTAGCTACCGGTAAGGATATATTTTTGCTGAATTTTTAATTGTTTTTCTCACTAAGACAATACTAAATGTAGGTTAAAAATATTTAGGAACTTCTAATTTTATGTTATTCTTTATTTTAATAATAGAAGAGATGGTCATACATTACTATTTTGTCAATAGCATCGTCGAGATGTAAAGAGATAGGGACAAAGGGTAAAGCTGAATTCGAATTTACACTGGCCTTAATTTTATTTTGTGTTGTACAATAAATTGTTTTAAATTATTAAAATCAAAATTAAAAAATTATATTTTTGCAGAAATAAATATTTACTATTTTGTACAACAAATTTGAATCCTAGTAAATTACGTACCTATAAACGTGTTGTTTGTCAAAACACAGTATGAAAATTTATAAATATTTTTAAAATTATTTGTGGTAAATAGAATAACAAACGTTAATATGATAATAATGAAATGTAATTTTAATTTATTTATTTTATTATTAAAAATGTATATTAAAGAAGTCTGTTAGCAAAATAATCAAAAATTATGTTTATGCACGATTATATATTTTTTAAATTTAATAATTTTAGTTTAAAGAGTATAGAGTTCATTCTAGGGGATTTAAAAAAATAAAAAGTTATTAATAGTAACATGTTGCTACATATTTTGTCAAGGTAAATATTTTTTGGTTGTCTAGTGCTATTTTTCTGTAAATTACATTAAATCTAACAGATTTCTTCTTTTAAAATAAGAATTAGATGTCCAAGATTACTATTGGAGGGATTACGTTCCGGGAGACATACCGTTGGATGCATTAGAAGTAGCTCCGGGAATTTATATTGGCCAGGTTTATTATCAAGGACATATGGTACCGGCAGCTATTTTTCCACACAGTTTAACAGCAGTAACCGAGTTTGGTAGTAAAATAGTACTTAAAGAAGTCATCAAAGTAAGTTTTAGGAAGCGGAAATATTTGTCTTGAATAGACTGCTTTATACATTTAGTTAGTCTGCGACCTTCTTTTTTGTCTTAGTAATATTTTGATTTCACTCAGACTTCTTCATCTTTATACTTACCCCTTCTTCCCTAGTTTTTGCGTAGATTGTCAATGTAAATTCAAATTAAAATCTATTGAATTCAACCAATTTTTGTTACAGATATTATGTGGTTCTGATAAGAGTAAATTCTATTGGGAATACGTGAATTTTAAAGATTCTCACGGAGACGAAATGAAGAATGCTGTAAGAGGGGGCTATCAAATCGGTTTGGGAAATTTGTATATTGGAAGAATATTATATGAAACTGAATGGAAAATTGGTAGGGTGGTCAGCAGCGCACATAGTGCTAAGGGACTCTATACTTGGAATAAAGATGGGAAACAAACAAGAATTTTTGAGTTTCATATGCTTAAATATATTACGCGATGCACCTAATTGGGCATCATAGCTACCAATACTGAAGTAAAATATTTAGATGTAGACGTTTTTGGAACCTATTAAAGTTTTCTTTATAATTTCTTGTTTTTATTTTAATAAAATCCATACATGTGAATTTAAGAAAAAATTTCGGAGTTGCTAAAATATGTATATATTGAAGGGAGGTAATTCTTTTAGGTATAATTGAAGTTTTAATTATTAATTTGTTTACCATAATACAGGTTGTTTAACGTTGCAGTTTTATTCGTTGAAGCCGGTTCATATCACACGGGTGTGAAAATTTTTCTAACTCCCTGTTTCGTTGGTAAAAAAATTTCAAACAAAAACTATTTTAACGAACTGAATATAACGTTATTTATTATACATTTACTCTTTTGTGTTCATTGTACCATAATATTATATATCTCTTAGTATGCTCATTCATTTATTCAAAACTTTGTGAATTATGTAAATTATTTGATTTTACTGCATAAACTTGAGAAACAGAAGTTAATTGAATCTGTGTAAACCAATCTGCAGCATATTCATTAAGGCAGAAATAAGAAATTAACTTTATTCTTCAATTCTTCTAGTAACTATAGCTTATGCATGAATATCCAGCAGGATTTTAATTTAGACTCGATATTATTATTTTCGTTTATTAATGACCTGTTCCAATACACGCATGATATTGTTGATGCGACATCCTACGCGGTTAACGTTAATATTTCAATATTTTCTCTGTAAGTTTTCAGGATTGGTGTTGCGTTCTTTAGAACCAGAGTGATTCTGTTCGTTGTTATTTTCTGAATGCAACATTATTATATTTATTCTTTTGTGTGCATTGTAATATATATCTCTTAGTATGTTCATTCATTTATCTAGAACCGTGGAATATCTCAATCATATAATTTACTACGTAAACTTGAGAAACAAGGAATTAATTGAATGTCTACTATTTATCATAAATAGTCCACATCTTACTCATTAAAGAAGAGATAAAAAGTAAGTATCAATGGCTCTACGTTTAGTAACTATGTTGTATGTATGGGCATTTCACATGGTTCTATTTTATGCACCAAATTATTCTTTTTATTTATTAATGACTAATTAATAACTAATTCAGGCACGATATTAAGATATTTTACGGGAATAATTTAAACCTTACGGTTCTTTGTAGACTTTCAGGGGTGGTGTTGCTTTTTCTTACGCCAGATTGATTCTCTTCGCTGTAATTTTCTTTTATACATTTGGAGCTTCATTGATTGCAATTTTGTAAATATACTCACTTCAAAGCAATGTAACGTTGTGGGATATAGTAATGACAAAATTTAGGATTTGGTTTTTCTCAATTATGATTTTAATATTAGTGTTAAGCATGATGATACTCCACTTGTTCCTGAAGATATCTGTCACCCGGTTCTGTCTCTCTTGATTTCATGTGCTTCCATGTCATATCGAATTAAATTTTCCTCTTTTTCTGACATATTTTGTGATTTCAGGAAAGCAAATTTTAATTTAATAAATTCGGATCTTTTTAACACAAACTGGTTCAGTATTGAATACGTTTCGGACGTCAATGAATCTATTGACGAATTTTATAGTATTATTTAATAATTTTTTTTCAAATATAACTTATGAAGTAAAGAATATTATAGGAATAAATGGCTTTTAACTAAACACTCCTTTTATTATGAGGAACTTAATCGTTTAGGGTCACTTGTTAAGCAGGTTGCTGCAAGCTATCGTGATTACATACGAAGAACAGTGAATAATATAAAATAAAATTTTTTGAAATTTTTGAACGTAAACGTGGCTCAATGAGATCATCCGGAAGACTTACTTTGTCTGACGAGTAGTTCAGTATCTCACAGGATGTAGTTAATGGGTTTACACGACACGACACAATCTGATCTACTTTTCACTATTTCTCTTGTGAATGATAATGATCTTCTAACGATTATGGATCCACTATCGACGAACTCTGCAGCTGAATTGATCTAATTCTTAGTTTAATTGTTCGGAGATATCGGCATGCTTTAGCTAAGTCATTATCGATGAATATCAACTCTGCAATAAAACAGCTACATTTCTTGACTGTTGGAAGCGTACTAGAGTTTGCCCAGTTCACAATAAAGGTAATGCAGCGGTACAATCCAATCATCGACCTATTTCAGTTTTGTCTAATATTGCGAAGGCTTTGGATTTAATTATATATTTAGGTACTTATAAAAATGCATGCTTTTTTTGTCTCTTCAACCGCATTGTTTTGAAACGGGTAGACCAACTGTTTCCAATCTCGCTTGTTTTTCGCAATACACAATAACAGGAGATGTTATGTTTTCTAGAATAGTTTTAGTTCCGAAAAATTCATTGCTACCTCTGGGGTTTTTCAGGACTCTAACATGAATCCGCTTCTATTATTTATCCTTTATATTAATGATTTACTTTATTATCTAACTGACTGCATATTGGCTTATGCCGATAATATAAAGCTAAGGTTTTCAAAATTTCTCTCATTTAAAATTGAAGGAGTTTATTCCGGTACTGTTATACAGGCATGGTTTTGTTACGTTGGAATCTCGCCGAGTTGGCCATTGTTCTAAGTCCTTAAGTAGTTTATTTTATAACAAAGTAGATTGTGAGTATTTATTAGCTAAAGTACAATTTTATGTGCCACGATTAGCTAGTAGACACGAAACACTTTTGTAAAACTAAGAGTTATAATAGATTTGATGCGAAAATCTCCTGTGATTGCCATGTTTACAAGTATTGAGCGAAGATTGTATGGTTTATTTTTATAGTGTATCTATGACACCTTTCTTTACTTTTCTTTGTAAAGTTTATTTTAGATTGGCTTTGTGGTAATTTTGTTATTGCTGCTAAGTTTGTAGTTGTCTTGTCGATTAAAAGTTGTTGTTTTCTTGATAGCTCCTCCAATTTTTCTTCCACTATCTTTCTCTGTAGCAGTTGATATTTTCAATTAATCGAAGTCTAATTTATTATACATTCCCGGGAAAACCTTCTGCAATTGCCTATTGTTTGATTTCTTTGCTTCACTGTGGTATTATCTCATTGTACATCTGATGGCGTTTGATGTTTATTAAATGCATTTCTTCTGGCAATCGTAAATATAACTACTTTTGCCTCTCATTGGAGATAGTTTGTCTTTGACTTATACGAAGATATTGGTATATTGTATTGAAGAGGTCGTACTATAAATTGTTTATATTTCACCGAGAAAATAGTTAGAATTTTAAGGAAAAGAATGTTGAAATAAAGTTAGAGTTTCGAGTTAAATATTAGGAAATATGACATTCCGGTATAAATGCCCAACAGACGAATATTTAAAGAATAATTTATCAACGAAATGTCAAAAACACCTTAATCTAAAGATTGTTCTCAACATACGAATCTAAGCCACTATTTATAGAAACTAAGCATTTCAGTAAAATTTTAATTTATAACAATTGCGCCAAATCTGATATCTATTACCCGATATTAAATTATAAAAAGGTAAATAAAACCCTTTAGCACATCAGTGTTGGTATTCTATATATGTATTTCAAACAGTTTCTGTTCCGAAACCTCTATTCACAGAATCTCTTAGATATTTCAACAATCATAATAGTGATGGTTACTCTTTGTAAAATATTTTCTAAATCAGTCCATTCAAACAATTCTACCGGAAGAACCTCCACATAATCTTATCCTAAGAAAATGGACCTTTAGCATTAGTGCAAGAGCAGAAGCTCTGGGGGAGTGTTTTGTAAAAGCGGACGAAAGTTGTAAAATACACGAGGAAGGATATTGCTCTATGTCGGAAACTGAGAATCGTTTCTATTCAAATTAATTCGTATATATACTACATATTAAATCACTAGCTGTACGATGAGAGAATAATAAAATAGATTCATATATTGATTATCATCTTCTGGGCTTCTGGGCTGGAACCGCGTCACTAATATAACTGTTGACGATTCGTACCCACTGAAGATGTCCCATACGAGTGGGTACGAAACGTCGGCAGTTATACCAGTGACGCAGTTCCAGTCCAGAAGCCCAGAAAAAGATAGTATGGACCACGACCGCGGAAGTCTACGTACCAGATCATATATTGATTGTTCTGTCGGCACTTAATGAAACATTTTAATTAATAAATATAACTAAATTAAAACGCTTGGTATAGTTTCAAAAAAATATATTTTCAAATACACTTTTCTATGTAGATTTTGTCTTGTCAGTAGGCCAAGAGTATACTAAATAATGTTACAATAACGTCTTTCATTATAATACTTAGAAGTAGAGATGTAAGTAAAGTAGTTATTCAATACTTATTATTTGTTACTCGTTGTGGTTCACTTCAAACAATACAGAGGCAAAAAATTATCCGATACTTTTTGAGTTTATTTATTAGCGAAATGAATTGAATATTATTGTGGTTTAATACAGGATGACCACGGGAAGTATTGACATTTTGAAAATAGCAAAACGGGGTTAATTTTTTAAACAAAAAATATATTTACTTTTCTGACATGTTTGTTAGGATATGCCATTTAATTTAACTTACAAAAATAAGGTCAGGAAGGTGACGGCCGTCTTCTCTGATGCAGTTTTCAATTCTGTTGAGGAAGCTCTGCCATACTAGCTGTAGTGTCTCCTCGGTGATTAGTGCCACCTCTTCACGAATTGCCTCTTTCAAATCTTTCAAATTACGAGGTTTGCGTTGAAAAACGAATGTCCTCACAAAAAAAAAAAATCGCAGATGTTGAGGTCGGGAGAACGAGGAGGCCAGGGCACATCTCCAAATCTTGAAATGACATGACCTGGGAACAAGTTTCGCAGCAACGTCATCGAAACTCTTGCTGTGTGTGCAGTAGCTCCATCTTGCTGAAACCATATGTCCTTTTGCAAGTTGAGCATCTGCAGTTGTAAGAAAAAAAAATCGTTGATCATACGCACGTACCAATTCGCGTTCACTGTCACCGCAACTCCATCCTCTTCAAAAAAGAAGGGGCCAATAACATATTGTCTCGACACCGCACACCATACAGTCACACGAGGCGAATGGAGAGGTTTCGCATGAAGCTGTCTTGGGTTTTCCTCTGCCCAGTATCTGCAGTTCTGTTAGTTTACTGTCCCATTTAGGTAAAAGTGAGCTTCATCGCTCATGAAAATCAGAACGTCAGGCTCATCGTGAAGGAGAACTTGCATTTGAGTAGCGAAATCCGACCTTTGGGGGTAGTCAGTTTCTTTTAACTCCTGTACACACACAATCTTGTAAGGATGAAACTTGAGATCCCGTTTCAAAATTTTTCGGACCGACTCACGTCCCATGTGTAATGAAGATGCGTGCCGTCGAGCTGAACGACCAGGACTCCTAATCATTGCTGTTCTCACTCTGTCAATGTTCTCCGGAGTCCTCACTGTTCGTGTAGCGCCTGTTGGTTTCTTCCCCATAATGTTGCCTGTGGACCGAAAACTTGTAACCCATTTCATAATCGTCGGTCGGGTAGGTACGGCTCCATGCCGTCCAACGTTAAAATGAATGCGAAAATCACGCTGAGCCGCTACCACTGAATCATTGTTTCTTACATAAGAATCGTACGTAAACACGCGATGTTGAACTGTCCACGGCTCCATTGCGACTGGAATACCTAAATGGCCACTGCTTGGGAAGTGAATGACCGCCCGCCCCTCCCCCCATGATTTGCCGAGGCCGAGTACAGTCGCATCAAAAATGTAAATACATCCCGTGGTCAGCCTTTATTTCGTAAGATAATAGTTGACGAGCGGAAAAGAAAAATGTGTTCTTGTAATACGCAATGAATGTACCTATTTATAAAATACATATAATATATTATGTACCATTTAATTTAGATGAAATATTTCCGATTCTCACAAAATTTATAACTTTAACTATACTAAGTTGATTTAATATAAAACAATTAATTAAAAAAATGTTAATTCTAAATAATTATCTCATTAGCTTCTTGGACGTAAATTTCTTATCGCCCATAAAATCATTTTTTTTAGTGTTACTTTATGTAAATAATAACTAGTAATTCATATTACTAGCGCCTACATTTTTCACCAGTCGCCAGATACGAGTAGATGTGTGAAATGAATGCAACGATATCACCCTTTCGATATAAATATATAAAAGCATGTTTTGCATATACGTATGTAGATGCTGTAGATTATATGTGGGCAACAACCGGCCCGCGGGCCGAATCCGGCCCGCTGTAAGATGTGATCTGACCCACAGCGTGTCAAAAGTTGCCCATACCTGCTGTAGATCATAGTAGTAATCGAAACTCAACAATTACAACGGTAGGTTGTGGATGCAAAACCCGGGATCCGGTTAGTACAGTATAAATATTAACCACACAACAGATGAGTACTAAGTATCAAATTCAGAGTAACATGTAAAGTATGGAAAGTTTTGATAGAAATTTTATATTTCCTTTTAGAAGTAACGGTGATGAAAGGAGAAAATCCCGAAAACCGGATAAGAAAGGGTGTTATTACTTTGGAATTAATTAACGGTGTTGTAACCAAGTCAATTCGATTATTAGGTAAGGCTGCTTGACTATTACTTAAAAAAAAGGAAACTATAAATAATAATTAGTAAGTCTTGACCAGTATTTGCGGTTTCTTTTTTTAAATAGTCAAATCTTACTTATGATCAAATTATCATTCACACACAACGTTGAATGCTTTCCTTCTTCACTGTATTCATAGTATTATCTAGAGAACAATATATGCATATCTCCCTGATAATGCCGTATTGCGAAATGTGCGTCTATTTTAAGATATATTTTGTGGAAATATATCGAGTATTAATTTACTTATTTTTATTAAAATCGAGTCATATTACAGAGGATGGAAATGTACTGATTCTTCCTTTTCATTATTTATTTATCACTTATGATTTAAGAATTCGATATATCACAAAATAAACTAAATTGATATGCAATTATATACAAGACGTACATGGAGCAACAAATAAACACACACTATCTTTGTATACACTCGAATGTAATTCAATAGGTGTTAAAAACAGATAATTTTAGGCGCCCTCCACTTTTCATATTTATATTAATTGTAAACAGAGAAAAGGTTTGTCGAATGAATTGCTATTTAAAAATACGAGCTTTATGTACATTAATTATGTTTTGTGCTCAAATACAGTTGTAAATATATTTACTTAAGATGACAGTAAGTGAAATTAAACGTATAGCAAATATTTACTCGTTTGAATTTTTTATCTCTAATGTCACTTTTATATCGGAAATTATTTAAATACATATTCGAATTTCTAGTAAAAATCCTTGCTTATGAAAATATTGAAGTGGTTTTTGTTGTTTATATTTATATTCATTTTATTTATGTTTTTAAATGAAATTTTCCATTACTTTTCTGTTTTGTAATCAACTCTTAGGATACGTTCTTAAAACACCCATATGTGTTTCGGTTATCTCAAGTTTATACAAAGTCTATAATGTAATATAAACGTTATTTTTAGTTTCTAACGTCTTTCGTAGGAATGTATGTAAATTAAGTTCCTTATGCAAAAACGGGTCCTGAGAATTATCTTTGGGTTGGGCTATAGGGATTTCTGCAGAGAACATTTTCGAAGTAATTCGATATTAACTGTTTATGATATTTATATATTAGATCTCCTTCGCTTCGTTTATAGGAACGGAAACGCTTTTTCGAGTGGCAATGTAAATCATAAATACGATACATGAACTGATAATTATTTATTACCTGCTTCATACAGAAAATCTATATTCAAAAAAGGAACATATTTTATGGGATGTAAATTAAATATCTCAAACTTCTCTATTTATAAAAGCAACCTTAAGCGGTACCTGCTTACGATAAATTGTTATTGTATAAAAGACTTTATATGTCCAAATTTATAGCATGTCTTTTTCTTGTTGAGACGTGTTTCTAGCATGAGTGTACGTAGTATGTATTAATTGCTATTTTTCTTATATGTAATGATATGTCCTGTGCGCACATTGTTTTGGAAATAAAATTTATTATTATTATTATTAATTATATTCTTTCTGGTTCTAAATAGATCGCAATTATATATAAATATAATTAAGCGCTTCGCGATGTAAAACAAATGGACATTAAAATTTTTTGCTACTCCATTGTTATACTAATTACAAAAAATTAGTATCCTACCAATTAAGTTACCGTGGATTACAGGTCTCGGTCTTTGAATACGCCTTATTCCAATGATGGAGAATTATTTTTCTGTAGTTAGTGTAACGATAGTATAATAGTAAATTTTCATTAATTTTGTAAAACGCGTAATTATATCTAAATATAATTGTAAGCATAAAAAAATCTGAATGCGGGTTATAATAATTAGAACTTTTCCGTAATGTAATTTATGGTGTATTCAAAGACTCCAAACTATACTGCACAGTAATTTAATTGGTAGACAACGGTAGATATACATTCGAGTCCTGGTTCTGTAGGGAATCTTTCGTTAATTTTTTGTAATTATTATAACGATGGAATAGCAGAAACTTTTAATTTTCAGTCAACCGAGCATTTGCTTTATATTATTTTTTGAAGGGCAAAACGGCGCAGAAAACAAAAACCAAGCTGGATGAACGCTATGGTAAACCAGCTTTAAAAATTAAAACAGTTTAAAATGACTACCTAAGCTCAAGCGAAGGGAATTGTACGGTCTGTGTGTAAGAATTGGATAGAAAGAGCAGAATCAATGAAGATGAATTACGAGGGTGATTCTAAAAGTAGATAACGTTTGTTTCTTTACAGATTTTTATTTAAGATAATGAAACACAAGTTGGTTTACAGCTCATTGGATACCTTAGATATTTTCTACGTTGTTCAAATTTAAACATTTGTCGTGGCTTTTAACTAGCTTTTCTATGTCTTCCGCATACCCAGCTGCCGCCAAGATGTTGAACTAGTCACTATCACCCACTTTCAGTACGTCATTTCCGTAATGGTTTCCGCACAAAAAATCCTTCAATTTCGGGAAAAGCTGGTAATCACTTGGAACCAAGTCCGGGCTATAAGGCTGATGTTAAAAAAATTCCAAACTAAACTGATGAGTTGTTCGTTAACGTAGCAGTATGAAGGGGCGCGTTATCGCGAAGAAACACAATACCTCTCGACAACAGCCCATGGCGTTGGTTTTAAACGGCTGGGCGTAGTCGATGAGGGATCTGACAGTAGGTCGTCTAGGCAAATAGTCGATGAGTAGGACACCCTTTCGATCTCAAAACACTGTAGTTATAACATTTTTGGTTCTCAGAATCCGTTCGGTTCTTTTGGGTTTGATGGGAATCGGGAGTTATGCTGTTCCATTGTCTGGGGCTACGTCTCTTGAGTTTTATGCGAAATTCAGGTCATATCATCGGTAAAATGTAGCTTCGGCATCCTTGTCTAACTGACTGAGAAAAATCAATACATCTCCCACTTGTTTCGGTTTGTGGTCATTTGTCAAAACTCGAGGAACCCACTGGACACATGATTTTTTGTAGGTTAAATCCCATTAAAAATGTCTTTAAGAAATGCTCTTGTAATTTCAGGAAAAAACGAACTCAGTCCATCTATAGTGAAACGTCTATCCTGTTGACTTTTTCTCTTCAAACCTCGACTTAATTTCCTTCATCATGAATATTAGTCCATCTACCATTAAAGAGGATTTACCATTTTTGAAATGAAGCCTCATTCACAACATTATCATAAACTTCGGTTAACCGTCTGTAAATTTTGATAAGCCGGATATTTTCGCATTTAAAAAGCGTATTAAATTACGAACTTTATGCTTGGCGGGATCGTAAATTTTGTCACACAAATAAAGTTAGCTACTCACTGTTAGCGTAAAACTGGTGATATCTAAAGGGAAGGTCAATAATACGACTGCAGTGGTGGCTTGTCATAAAAATGTTCTTTACTTTTAGAATCACCCTCACAAATGTGCCGATTCATGCATCGTCAGCAATAATAAATAATTATCTGGGTAAGCAAATGCCGACAGCTTGCATTATGTAACACAGAAGTGGATTGTTAACTATGACGGGTGTAAATAAATTCCTATATCATTTTCTACATTAGAATGTATAGGAACAATAATTAAATACAACATTAGTAGTCACGGTGAGGCTGCTGCAAACCCGGAAGTTTGTTCATTATTAGTCATCACAAAACATTATTCAAAAGCATTGTCTTCATTATGTGTACTATAAGAAAAACGACATTTTTTTAAAATTTAATAGTTTTTTGTTATATATTGATAATTTATGTGTTATCGAAAATAAAAAAATGCATTTCCTAATATTTAGTCACAATATGTGGGAAAAGCATTCAATAAATTGTGAACAAACAATATGTGTCGATGAAGAGATAAAGTGAAACGTATTTAATATATTGCGACATAATGGAAATGCTATCAACTTTATGAGGAAGGTTGACATATTTTTTTCTTATCTGGTATAAAACAGTAAATTATTTATTTTGTTAAAATGTGAAATATCCTTGTTAGATAAGTCCCTTTAGGACTGGGAATGATTTAAGTACACACACAAATGTATATTTATGAATTTGATAACTTTATCAATCATTTTATATACATTCTTGAATAAACACTGAGGTAGCTCATATGTACTTAAGTATATGTATAAACGTATTTGTATTATTTTTATATCAATTTATTACGTTATACCGTGGAAGACACTATTATCAAGGGAAAGTTACTTAAAATGTTTGGTGTTTTGCTTATGATATTTGTTGGATCTTTCTTAAATTCGGGTAAGTGTGTTTTTACTTTGGTTTTAGTTTACAAAAATTAAAGATTAAATTTCGTTAAAATGGTATGTTCTTTTCACATTTTTATATTTAACGTTTTATAAATTTAAATAGCAGAAGCTTCTGTTTTGAGGTAAAATCATCCTAGAATTAAAATTGAACATTATAAGCACGAAGGTTATTTGTTATATTTAAAATTAATTATAATTAAAATTGTAGACATCTTGTTTTTATGTTTCACATATTGACTTACGCCACTATAGATATGCAAGTCATTAATAATCTTACAATACCTTAAGGCATTATAATAGAGTTATAGATTATAATGCGCACAAATTAAAAAGAAGTCTTTGAAGTAAGAATACCAAATGTCATAGAAAATTTATTTATGAACATAACTATTCTTTTTGCAAAAATAGAAATTAAAGTTTTGAAATGTTCAGCCTAAAAAATTTGCAAAATTCAAGCCAAATGGATGTGAATCAACTGGGTAGTTCATGTATTAATTTATCTACTTTCGAATAGCGGCTTCTAATATACTTTGTTAGCAAATAAATTGCATGGATCAAAGATGTTATATGAAGCAATTTAGTCAAAGATTGTTTTAGCATTTTACCAGCTTTAATGATGTTTTACTGCAAAAAAGGGGAGGCAACCAGTGCGTACTAATACAGTCACGACACTTTTTTTAGCATCTATAGTTTCATCAACTGATAGTCACATTTGTTTGTTTTGCAATTGATTTATCAAATATGGGTTTTCAGTAGATCAATGATAATAGTTTTTGCTTATTAAAGTCTCCACAATTGTGTTTCATCTATTCACAGTATTTTCCAAGGAAAATTTTAACATTTTTGTAGATACCATCTGCTAAACTATAATCTTCGGTAATAATCATTATCGTTTAAACTTTGTACAATTATCGGTTTGTATCGTTCCTACAAACAAATAATTTGCTTTCCTTCGAAGTTTTGTAAACAGTGGATTTTGAAATTCTAGTTTCTCGAGTCTCTCGGCAAGCTGATGTGCTTTGATTGTTCGTTATTTTTACAAAATATTATTTCGAAGTACATACATACATATGTACATCAATAACTTCGTAGTTAGCTCTTCTTTTGTTCTAAGATACCAAAGTTAAATAAATTATTATTATCCTTCTAAAAATTGTCCTGCGTAGTTGCTGTCTTTCCGAAAAGCGTTCAGTGTAAGTGGTGCAAGCATTTTCAGAGATTCAATTTGATTTAAAATATACTTCAGACATCAATTTTTCCTCATTTGAATATTTATGTGCCACTGTTAATACTCTTAATACTTATCAATAACTACGAATATACAAGGTTTTAATTAACTAATTTTTGTAGCACTAATTGTATTGTGACTGTTTATTGTTCTGTTTCGCACTGACAATTAAATACAGGGCTTACTGATTTGATTGGGTATTTTGTTTTCTGTAAATATAAAATTTACGTTAGCATCTTTTCGTTACTTTACAATTATGTCATAGCATAAGTGTTATCGGGTTATTGAATGAAATTGAAGTCTGTAAATTTTTATTAATTACCTATTTATAATATATATATATAACATTCATATAAATAATTGGTAATGTTAGCAATAATCAAATATTAATGAAGTACCTGGCATAAACTATTTGAAATGACATATAAGAAAAATATCGCACTTAATAAAAACACTCTTCTTTACATACTTTAATATATACTCCTCAAGGTCAGTGCTGTCTCCATCACTTTCATTTAAATTAAATGTAAATATCTGATGAATATTGACATTTTCTAAATATATGTTTTCTATTTCTATTGTATACATAATGCAATTTTTCAATTCACCACAAATTAACTCAGTCTGATTAAATATGCAGTAATATGGCGGTAAATGTAGAACAGTATGTCCTGCGGCCATGGCCATACTATCTACAACGTATTGTTTTTCGAAAGCTTTTGTTTTAGAGACCTCCAATAATTAAACTTCTGTGTAGCTATCTTTAGAATAAATGTATTTCTTTTTGTAAAAACTCCGATATTTCGGCCTTCGTACTGTTCGAATTTGATAGCTTCTTCACCTGTCATAAATGGTATAAAGCATAGTCCATAACAATGACACTTCTTTCTAGTAATACTCGTAAGAGATTTTTCTGAAACCACTCTTCAAATAATGGCACTCTCATTCTCGTGATAGTCAAGATTAAATTTTTTTATTTTTTTGCCGAAAATAGCACTTTGCCGACCAACGGCTTTCAGAACTAGCATATAAAATAGTTCTTTTTTCTTTGGAAGGGGTTGCCTCTAATAAACATGCCCGCGAATGATCAGTTCAACATTTTTTTTATGGTATCGTGTCATACCATACCAAATCATACCGAGTTTTGTCTATGTAATAAATAACTCGCCCTTCATCTTGGAATTTATTCATGTTTCAAATATTCTTGATGCAATTTTTGGATCCTCGGTGCCTCCATTATAACACATCGTTTGTCTATTGTTCCAAATCGGAAAACATTTTGCTTTAATGTTCGCCATATTATTGTTGTAAGCTATTTAATGTGGCAACTTCATTCTGCTTGTAAATACTATATACTGTTCGTGGAATAAAATCAGCGTCACAACTTGAAACTTTCCTTAAAGAAGCTTTATTACATCAACTTTTCTTTCCATAATACCATGTTTCACTGTATTAAAATCTGTACTGTAGCAAATACCAGTTAATTTCGACGTTCTTTCTATAATGTAATTTCTGCATTTTCTTCTTGTAAATTATTATACACATTTATCAGCATTTGCTTAGCTCGAACAACCAGATGAATTTTTTAGCACCACTATTTATATTGTCCGTCACTGAGTCATAGTTATCGTTATTTATTTCATATTGCTCATCTTCCTTGCCTTCATCCCAAGGTCTCTACATTTTCGTATAATAAAATATATGCTTTCCCACATTACGATTTATATTTTGCTTCTAACTAAAATTTGTATAGACTGTATTACTTAAATATAAGTAACGTTAAGTTGTAGTTTCGTTAATTTTACGATGTTAATTAATGACTATTAAATTTAATACACAGAGTCAATGTAGATAAGGAAATGACTATGACTATTAAAATAAGGAATAGCTCATACTTTAGATGTGCTTACATTTCTTTAATCTTTCAACGCAAAGGGTGCTATTAAAGTACTTACCTGCTAATTAGTCATATTAAAGTAAATTGAAACACATTATATCTAGGTATAACTTCCGTATAGTTACTTCTGGCTTTATTGTAATATAATTATACTGTCCTTTAGGTGGGCTCTATCTGTTGGATAATAAAGACCTATTATTATTGTTGTTATTATTATTATGTTTTATTTTGAACAGTAAATTACTTAAAAAAATGTTTAAATAAATTAAAATACCTTCAAAATATTTATTTTTTAGGTGCTGTTGTGCAAGATGTTTATTGGAGGGAATATGTCCGAGATCAAATACCGGACGATGCTTTAGAAGCAGCTCCCGGGGTATACATTGGCCAAGCTTTGTATCAGCATCACGTTGTGCCTGTTACAATTTACATACTTAGCAATACGACGGCTGTAAATGAATTCGACGGGAAAAGAATTTACACCGATAACGTGAAGGTAAGTGAATTCATATGTACATAATATTTATAATACTCGTTTCCGTAAGATCGATTCTTGTATGTACAAGAGGTTTTCAATAAAGGCTAGGGCTTGTACTATAATAATTTTATTTCTTAAGCAACAATACTTCTTACGTTTTACTCTTACTGCAGTGAAGTAAATTTTTTCTCACAGTGCTGAAATTGCATTTGTTACGTGAAAATAGTTTGATTAATTTGTGTTCTGACTGTAGTCAGAATATTAATTTTATTAATGCATTTCGTCTATTCGTAATGAATAAAATATTATATTATCCATTGTTTAAAGATATACTTGTATTTTTAAATAGAAACTCTTTAATACATCTGTTAGAGTAAAATAAAGCTATTTACATAAACCAACCTTAAAATTCTACTAGAGTTTGCAATTCTGCATATATATATATATATATATATATATCAATCCTTAGCAGTGATCTGATTCTGCCCCTACAATATGTGTAAGCACGTTTGCGATAAATATTTTCGCCACTAGAGGAGATTCTCATCGTGTTCGTATGCACTTTATATCCGATTATGACAGAAAGGGATGATTGACAATTCAGTTTGACAAGACTACAACAGTATACGTAGTGTGTACTGTGCGTACCTATACGATTTAATATGCGGTTAGAGCATGGATAGGGTAAAAGCAGCAACTAGAGATCAATTTACTTGAAGTGAGATATTCGTTAGACTCCCAAATCCCCAAATTGTTCTTTCTAAAATATCAGTTCGATTCGCCTTCTATTAATGCTCCAAGCTATAGAATCCTTGTATGTATAGCTCTCTAACTGTTTGCCATCGCGTTTCGTGTTTAAATACTAGCAGTCGAAGGGGGAAAGACGAGATACGTGGTCTGAATCAGTAATATGGTTGCACTGGCGCCAAATTTGACTCAACAACGATGGGTATTAAACGTTCGTATCGGTAAAATATGTAACGACTAACACACGTATGGAGAACGTTGCACGTTTCTCGCTTTGTCGTTCAGTATAGTGGACGACAGAGGGAGGCGCTTGTTATCCATTATTTTTCGGTGATATCGATGAAACATATGTAGTAGATAGGGTGCTATTAATAATAGAATGATTTCTTTCAACATTCTTTTAATTGGCAAATAGCCGTTACGCAATGCGTCTATCTTATACACTCTAATAACGTAGTTACCGACAAGCGAGATAGACGCGTTTCTCGCTTTGTCGTTCAGTATAGTGGACGACAGAGAAAGACGCTTTTTATCCACAAAAAATATGCATATGTGATATTAATAATACTAATTTTAAAATATGAAGAAATACTTAAAATATCCTTAACAACAATTTTCGATAGCTTTTTCAGAATCTAAAGCCTTAACAATAAAAAATTCTGTTTAAAACTGTCATAATTTGAAGCCTGTTTTTCTGGAGAATGTAGGAGAAGTCGCATGGGTCTATACTTATGACCGATTCCTCTCAATATATGATGAATTTTATAAAGTTTTGTACACTACATTCAACCAACATGTCCCTGCATTTGTTACACCAGATGTTACATAGGTATTTAGTTATTTAATTGTAAAATCTCATGGCCAGTAAGTTTCATATTTTTCAACACTCCTTGAATGGATCTATTCTTAATCCAAATTGCTGAAACGATTCTAATTAAAACTGTCCCGCTCATTACCAATTTATAATGTATTTATACATAATAATTGGCAATGTTAACAATAATATAGTATTAATGAATTACCTAATATAAACTATTTGCAACGACATATAAGAAAAATATCAGATTTAAGAAAACACCTTTTCACATACATTGGATATCCTCAAGTTCAGTGGTGTCTCCATCACTTATTTAAATTAATTATAAATTAATGAATATTTTATAATTTACTCTAGTCAATAATTTTCTTACCTTTCAATACTCCTTGAATGGATCTACTCTCAACTGTGGTAACTCTTATTAAAGACCTTGGTGTATTGTTTGACGCTAAGTTTCGTTTTCCTGATCACATTAGTGTTGAGAATATTTTATTTGATAAACTAAATTTGTGTACATGTAAAAAAAAACGTAACTGTCACTACTTGACTGTCTGTCACTTCTCACCTATGCTATCTAGTTAAATAAAATTAACATATTACTTTAATACTTTCCCTTGTTAATTTGATTCAACTGATGCAGAAATTTTTTTTAAACTTTTTATATGACTATATACTCAAACTTAAATTAACTCTTATTTAAGTCCCATCATTTCACAGAAAATCTTTAGTTTTGTTTTGCCTAGAGGTTTGGTCATTATGTCAGCGATTTGCTCTTCTGTTGAGATCTGCTTAACTCTGATTTGCTCTTCAGAGACCTTCTCCCTGACGAAGAAGTGCTTGATTGGTATGTGTTTGGTTCTACGATGATACTCTGGGTTCTGAGAGAGTCTTACTGCAGCTGAATTGTCCACGTACAGTAAGGGAACGGAGTCCAAATCAATTATCTCTTCGAAAAGTCGTTTGAGCCAAATACCCTCTCTTGAACCCTCACTTGCTGCAATGAGCTCTGCTTCGGTGGTTGAAGTAGCTACTATGACTTGCCTTTGACTCATCCAGGAAATAGCTCCTCCTCCGTACATTGCGAGAATTCCAGATGTGGACCGGCCCGTCTTCGAACAACCACCAAAATCTGCATCGCTGTAGATCTCCAGAATCCGTTTCTGGATTCGCTTGTAGTTGATACCGTAGGTGAGCGTCCCTGCTATGTATCTGAAGATTCTCTTTACTCGTACCGTGTCTTCGCTGCTTGGATTTTCGAGAGTTCTTGAAACAAATCCAACACTGTAGGCTAGATCTGGACGAGTTCCCAGCATTAGATACATAAGACAACCTACAGCCTGTCGATAGGGAAACTCTGTAGTTTTCTCGTTCACTTTCCCTGATTCAGGATACTCTCCAATCTTAAGCATTGGAGTTGATACAGGCTTGCATGACTTGAATCCAAAACGCTCTAAAATTCTTTTGGCGTAGCTGGTTTGACTCACCTTAACTCCTGAGTTGACTTTTTCGATTTCCAGACCCAGAAAGAAGTTAGCCTGTTTTGTGACTATCTCGAACTCTGCTCTCAGTTCGGTTAGGAAATACTCTAGCTCTTGGAGATCTGTTCCTCCAACCAGTCCATCGTCTACATACAGGACTAGAAGAGTTGTACTTCCATTTCGTATTCTCATGAAGAAGCACGGATCTGCAGTACTTTGATTGAATCCCAACGACTTTAAAAAGGTTCCAAATCTGTTATACCAACACCTTGGTGCCTGCTTCAGTCCGTAGAGACTTCTTTTTAGTTTACAGACTTGCTCTGTGCCATCGCTATATCCTTCAGGTTGTTTGATGTAGATCATTTCCTGTAGTTTACCGTATAGAAATGCGGTAGATACATCAAACTGAGCTAGATGAAGCTTCTCACTTGCTGCTATTGCCAACACTGAACGAATTGTTCCCATCTTGGCAACTGGGCTGAACGTAGTACTATAGTCCACTCCGTGACGTTGAGCACACCCCTTGGCTACGGGGCGAGCTTTGTACTTTTCGATTGATCCATCCGCATTCATCTTCAGACGGAATATCCACATGCAAGGTAATACCTTCTTGTCGGGTGGTAACTTTGTAAGTACCCACGTGTCATTCTTCGAGAGAGAGGTCATTTCTTGGTCCATGGCTCTTTTCCATTCCTGACAGTCTTCTCTTGCCATGGCTTCTTCATAGGACTGTGGATGTTCGAGTTGACCGTCTAGGTTTACTGTAGCCATTACATAGTCGTCGAAACATACAGGTTTTTGTAACTTTGACCGATCTCGCAACCTTGACTCTTGCATTGGATTTTCTTCGCAGCTTTCGACTGTATTCTCCTGGGTCTCATCTTCTTCGATGGATGACTGATTGGGTAACTCTGTCATTTCTGTCGTCTCTTTTGAATCGAGGTTAAATATAGGAAGCTCGACCTTCTTCTTGCACTGGTAGAGCTTTTCATGGAACTGCACATCTCGTGAGGTCATTATCTTGCTGTTCTCTTTTAGGTAGATGCGATACCTTTCGTCGCCATCATATCCCACTAGGTAACCTTTTACAGCTTTCTGGTCGAGTTTTTTCCTCTTCTGACAGGGCACATGAACGAAACACTCTGACCCTACTATACGAAGATGCTTGATCCTGTGCTTGCTGTTCATCCAGATCTCATAAGGACTCTTTCCTTTGAGTGATGATTTTCCCGTTCTATTCAGGATATAGACTGCTGTGCTGACCAGTTCTGCCCAGAGAGCTTGAGGAAAATTAGCTTCTGTATTGGCGTACTTGAAAGTTCTCGCCATCTCTACTATTGTGCGGTTATCACGTTCTGTCAACCCATTTTGTTGAGGGGTATATGGTGCCGTCAGCCTCTGGATGATACCATTTTCTTGCAGTATTTTTCGAACCTCGACGTTATCAAATTCTCCTCCACCATCACTGAGCATCTCTTTGATGAGATGACCTTGATTTTTGGCGTGTGCAATTACAGCGACTAGGGCTTCTTTCACTTGTGACTTCTCTCTGAGGAAGCATACTAAACGGAACTTAGAAAACTTGTCTTTGAACTCAACGTAATACTTCTTTTTGCCAAAAGACTCTGTAAAGGGGCCAACAACGTCTGCAGTTATCAGCTCTCCTGGACTCGTGGCTTTCGTACCTTTGCCAAAAGGTAGACGATGCGACTTTCCATAAATGCATGGTTCGCATAGGTCCCTTTCTAGATTGACTGTGATGCCAAGCTTCTCTGCCATTATTTCTTTGACGTGTCTCTTGTCTTGGTGACCCCAGCGTTCATGATATAGTTGTAGCATCGCGCTTTGATCCATTACAACATTGACTGACTCTGTTGCTGGTCGAACTGGAATGACTGATGCTTTGTAAAGAGTTCCGAATGGCTTGCGGGTACCTGCTAGTATTCCCACACCATTTAACGTCAACAAACACTCTGTGACTCCAGACTCAAACTTGCTGTCTGGACGTTGATCATGAATGGTCAAAAGAGATATCAGATTCTTACAGATGTCTGGTGCATACCACACATTCTTCAAAGTTAGACTCACTTGGTTGCTTCCTACTATTGAATCAAACATGATGTCCCCTTTACCAAAGGACACTAACTTCTCTTTACCGGCTGTGCTAATCAGAATAGGCTCTTTGAACCTTGTGAATCTTGTGTAGTAGTCGAGATATTTGGAACAGTGCTTACTTGCACCATTGTCTATCCACCAGGTTGCGCTACCTTCTTGAGCTTCGGAACTAATGTCGCATGCAAGAATTGGTAGTACTAATGCTACCTTGTTTTCTTCTCTCTTGGAATCTTCTTTCTTGGGATCTTCCTTTGCCTTTGGTCTGCCGGCTGCTATCCACTTTCTGCAGTCACGAACCCAATGTCCTGGAATGCCACAATAGTTACATTTTCCATCTCGTTTCTTGGGGTTGAACTTTTTGGCTGCAGCGTTGACTTTGGATTTACCTTTTGCACCATTGATATTCACCACTAAGGCTTCTTGAGTTTGCTGATCAGATGATGAGCTCTGGACTTTGTTACTTCTCTCGAACAAGTACAGCTGCATCGTTAGCTCTTCAAAGGTTTTATCAGTATCTTTAGTAATCAGCATCCAACTTGCTCTAAAGCTCTCGTACTTAGAGGGCAGTATGAATAAAGCCTTACATATCAGCAGTAGGTCAGGCAACTTTTGAAGTTCCTTTGCTGCAAGTCCCAGGTTGAGTTCATTCCACACATTCTTCAACTTTGTGAAATGAGTGGAAATGCTTTCTCCCTCCGTCCAGCTGAAGGCGAAGAATTCGTTGCAAAGCTTGAAAAGTTGGTCTTTTGCTGTGGCTTCAAACTCTAGATGAAGCGCTTCCCATGCTTCTTGGGCTGTTTGCTTGTCCATAATTTTGGCATACACATCCTCTGAGACTGATGCGGATATCATGGACTTGGCATAACTGTTTGCCTTGCGATACAGATCGCATTGTGCTTTGTGTGCTTTCTTGGCTTCTGTGCCGGCATCTGACCTCAGCTCTTTTGGCTTTATGAGCTCTTTGTCTATTACGTCCAGCGCACCTTCATGATAATCAAGCAGATCCCTTATCTTTCTTTTCCACAGAGGCCAGTCTTTTTCACTAGTCAGTGGATTAATATACTTAGTCAAATCCATCTTTGATATGGATAACTCTGTTTGGCCCTTGGTTTTGTAACCTACTAACTTCACTTTTGACTAACTTGAACTTTTGTACACACAAATGTGCCTTTAAAACTATTTTTTTTAACACTTGTACACGGTTGAACCCATAACCTGTTGAGAATATTTTATTTGATAAACTAAATTTGTGTACATGTAAAAAAAAAACGTAACTGTCACTACTTGACTGTCTGTCACTTCTCACCTATGCTATCTAGTTAAATAAAATTAACATATTACTTTAATAATTAGTTGTATTTGTTCTGCAACATCTTTGGGATTTATTATTCGGAATTGTCTTTTACCAATAATATTAATTGCTATGCAGCAAGAACATCTTTGGGATTCACTATTCGGAATTATCTTATACCAATACTATAGCTTCAAAAACGCTTTATTTTTCTTTAATAAGATGTAGAATATACAGCTATTGTTTTAAATCTCATTTACTTAGTTTATAGGAGACATCTGGAATTTATTAAAATAAAATTTCTATGTTCTTGGTCTATTATTTTGACAAAATTTTCGAAATAGTCTTGAAATTTAACGAAAATTTCATTCTGCCTAACAATTCGAAAATAAATTATAATCGTTGGGAGCCATATCTGAGGAATATGGCAAATGAAGCCTTAATTCAAATTTAAATTCATAAACTTTGCCTATGATAATTTCAGACTTGTGGGCAGGAGTATTATACTCATGGAAAATTACTTTCTTCTTTCTCCAATGCGGCTTCGATATTGTCGCTCAATTGTTGCAATAAATTGGCATGTTTCCCCATTTCTAAGTAGTCGGTAATCATAATTCCATTAGCATTCCAAAACATAATGGCTATAACCTTTTCTGCTGACAAAATCTTTTTATCCTCTGCGCTGGCGGATAATCTTTATTTGTCAATTGTTTTGACTGTTCTTTCGTTTCAGGAGTATAATGGTAGACCCAGATTTCATAGACGGCGAAATCGAGCAAAAAGTCCTTTGAATTGAGGCGAAAATGTGGTCAAAGATAAACGCTCAAACGATTCAGTTTTTTTCCTGGTGTGTGCAACCGTGGTATTCAACGCGCCAAATATTTCTTCATTTCAAATTCTTCCATTGAAATTTTGCGCTCACTTAAGAATTGAGATAGCTGTCATCTATTGCAGAGTTCCTCGTTTGTGCTCACACGTTTACGGTGGACATCCAGTTTTTAACCATTGAAAAGGAAAGGAGTCGACTCGAATCCAATGCTGCCCTGATTTTAGTCGATTTTAAGCCTTTTAAAGGAAAGTACTCTACTACTGCTTGTAACTCAGTTTTCACATTGTTTGCAAAATCGTGTGAGATGTTGATTTTGGTACGCTGTCAAACATACATATATCGATTAACAGATTGCTCTGTACGGTAATATTTAATCAAATAAAGGAGGTCCAACAGAATGGTAAAGAAGATTCTGCTGAATTCGCGTCATTTAGTTATCGAACCATCTTCGTATTCACTTTTTGAACCGCAGAATCAAGTGAGAACGAACTTTGATAATGTTTAACTGTTTGCTGAAAGGAATTACAACACCTTTAACAGATATTTCAAGAATATTAGAGAGATGTGAGATAATTAAATATGGATTTTTGCAAACAATGATTGCTTGACTTGAAACTTGTCCGAACATTTTTAAACTCTTTTAAACTTTCTATCGAAAACAAATAGCTTTTGCCATAGACAATTCTCCAAAAGCCCTCTTAAATATGAAAAATGTTTCGGTTGCGCATTTTACAAGACGAATGCAAAATTCGATAACATATCTTTGCTCATTTACGTCATCTACCACGATTTTCAGAATCGAGAATACAATTTTCGAGCTCTGCTAAACTCAAATAAATAATATGTTTTCTGGAATGAAAGGAGCCTTCCTAGATAATATTTTTAGCTTTTTATCATTTTACAGAGTATTTTAAGATCCCTTATGATCGTATTCGTTCGCTGTCTTGGTTTCCGCGAAATAAATTGCATCTAGGTAAACTTATTTGCTCGTTGTTATTTTTCATGGCCCTCTCGGATTTTATAAAATCATTCTGAATATTTTTGTTTACTTAATAAAGATGTGAAGATGAAGGCTCTTAATCATAATTATTTTATAGATATTATGCAGTGGAAACCTAAATAGATTTTATTGGGAATTTGTGAGGTTCAACGCTAGTACTGGTTCAGAAATGGAAAATGTGGTGAGAGGAGGATATCAGTATAACATAGTTTCATATCTTTACATAGGAAAATTCAAATACGAAGGAGAATGGAAAATTGGAAGAGTCATTGGAACAGATAGCGTTTATAAAGGACTTTATATCTGGAATAAGGATGCTAAACAAGTTAGACTTTATGAGTTTTATATATTAAAATACCTATTGCATTGTAACTAATTTGGAACTATGTTTAATATATATATATATATATATATATATATATATATATACTATGGTTTTAAGAAGTAATTTTATAAAATGTAGATGTATGGAATAAAGCTTTATGAGTTATATTGATTACGAAATGTTTTGCTTTTCTTTCCTTTCTGCTTTTATGATATTCGATATATGGTTTCCTGCTTTATAGAATCCATTTCTTTATAATTTGTTTTAACACATAAATTTATTGACAATCTGAAAAAGTATAGCATAATAAGTAAGTTGTGCATTTAACATATGAAAGAAACTGCTCATTGACAGATTCTTGTAAAATATAATCTAATAAGATTTATTTAAATTAAGAAACGATGGTTCTTGTAGATAATTAAAATATCCCAAGAAGTTCACTCGAATTGTACCGCTTGAGTTTGCGTTTTCTGAATAGTCGAGGCATGAAATTAGCTGCAAGAGAGTTGGGACGCATGCTGTTTTTTTGTATATTTTCGGGAAAAGTTTCAATTTCGTCCTTCACTGTTTCGATTTTCAAATAAGGGTTATTAATATTGTTTGAGACATGCCATGGAGCGTTAGTAGTCATACGAAGTAAAGTGGGCTAGAATTCCAATGTTGGAGATGAAAGCAACAAGCAGTAGTTGAGCCCTGAAGATGTCCCATACGAGTGGGTAAGAAACATCGGTAGTTATACCAGTGTCGCCGTTCCAGCCCGGAAGCCCAGAAGAAGATAGTACGTACCAGATTATACAGGGTTTTTTTTCCATTTTCCTAACAGGTTTTGAATATTATAAAAAGGGACGCTGCTTTAAAACTACAGGTTAGATTTTTTTACTAATTAACCAGTACTTTCTACTATATCTAAGAGTGTTTCGTTTTTGAATATGTAGACTTTCTTCATGCTAATCTCCTATCAAGTTGTCCTATTAAATTTTTTACTAAACTCCCTTACTAAATATTTGGAATCCTTCTTCTGAGGTAAAAGGTGATTGTTATATGATATGGTAGAATGATAGCCTCTTTTGGTGGTAAATGTGACAATATTCATATTTTAGTTTTCGTCCTCCCTATTTTTGTGGTTCATGTCTTCCACGCTTTTCTCGTCTTTCCCCTTTTATTGTTGTAGGTAATTGCATGAAGTAGGTAATTTCTCATATGTAGTAATTAAAAAATTAAATAGCGAAAATTGCTAACATCAAAACGAGTTTAAGAAGTATCATACAGGGTGTCCCAGAACGTGTGGATAATCTTTGAGCATTGCAAAGTTAATGTAAGAAAAATAATATTATTATTATATTATTTTTTTCGATGGAACGAATCCCGTCTGAGATATTCTATGTTTAAAGTATTGATCAATAAGGTTGATATATAACCCCTTTCCACAATTAACTATTTGTAAATTCTGTATACGCATTTCGACAACCAAGTTGTCATCATCAGCAGATAATTTCAAAGTGCCGCACCTGGCAAAACACGGCGAAAAAATTGTACGAAAACATAAACTCCGTACGCGATCCGCACCGTTGAAAACCAAGATGTGCACTGTGTCTGTTTCACAAGATTTTTAAAAAAATACTTTTACTTAAACTAACATGCACTACATTGAAAAAGGTTATTATGGTCAAGAAGTGTCTGTGTGATTTATGTGTGTTTTATGATATTGTTCCTCTTGTCTTTCAGTAGAGAGAGAGAGAGGGTTTGCAGAGGGCCGGCGTCATTAACGTTTACCACATGGCTTAAATTCTTTAAGATGTGCATGCTTTCATACGCGTCCAGTTCGCGATAATTGTACACGTTCTTTATCAAATGTAAACAATCCATATTAACACTGTGGTTATTTTCTAATACATGTCTCGCTATACCCGATTTTTCCGATCGGTTGAATTTTATGTGCGAAAGGTGTTCTTTATACCTGGTTTCGATCGATCTTTTAGTTTGGCCGATGTATTGTCTATTGCACTCTAAACATTCAATTCGGTAGATTCCCGATTTTTTATTCTCTTCAATTTTGTCTTTTGCATTTCCTAACAGCATTTTAAGGGTATTATTGGGGCGGGAACATACTTTAAACCCGTGATCTTTAAAAATACTATTCAGATTTTTTGTCACACGATGGAAAGGTAAACAAACAAAATGCTTTTCCCGATTGCTCTGTGGTGAAAGACATGTGGTGTCACGGATTGTTTTTCTTATGTTGGCCTTTCTAATTAATCCATTGATTATTTCCGAATCGAAACCGTTGTATACCGCGATATTCTTAATGAGGTTCAATTCTCTTTCATATCTTACTTTTGTTAGTGGGAAATTGATCAAACGATTAATCAGAAAATTGAATGAAGCCATCTTCTGTTGCATGCTGTGATTTGAGTCAGCCGTGATGAATCTATTGACATTGGTTTCTTTTCGGAAAATATCAATTTCTATTTTGAGATCATTCTTAATAACTAAGGTGTCCAAAAAAGGCAACTTGTCATTGTTTTCTTTTTCTACTGTGAATTTAATTGTCGGAAATTTTGAATTTAACTGTTTAACGAAATCATTTAAGTTGCATTTTTGTGTATTGAAAACCGCGAAAATATCATCGACATACCTGACCCAAATTCTAGGAAAATATTTAGCTTTATTTTTTAGTTCTATTTCAAAGTTACTCATAAACAGGTCCGCTATGAATGGAGAAAGACAATTGCCCATTGCAGTTCCCTGTTTTTGTTCATAGAACTTCCCTTCGAACTGAAAACAATTTTGGGACATGCAAAGGTTTGTTAATTTCACGTATTCCTTTATTTTCTCTGGTTCGATCTTATTTTTGTGAAGCAGTTCTTCTAAATATTTTAAAGTTTCTGGGATCGGTACCGAAGGAAACAATGACGTTACGTCGAATGAAACTAAAATTTCCCCTTTTTCTAATTTACAATCTTTGATCCTTTGGATAAATTCTAATGAATTATTGACTGAGAGACTTTCAAGTTTTTCGGGCAAATTTTTGTATTCATTCACTAGCCATTTCGATATCAAGTAAGTAGGGGAGTTGATCCCTGAGACAATTGGTCTCATTGAGTTGCCTGGTTTGTGTATTTTAGGCAAACAATATAGTCTAGGGATCAACGGATTACTTACACTTAGCCTATAATTCAGATTCGGGGTTATTAACTTTGAACAATTTTTAACGCGTTTTTTGTGTCCCTGATCATTTTTGGTAATGGAGTTTTCGTACATTCAACATAGGGCCCTTCTGAGATTAAATTTTTCACTCTTAGAAAATAGTCGCTTTTGTTCAAAATTACTAACTTATTCCCTTTATCTGCTTTTAAATAAAAACGGTCTTTCGATCTGAGACTCTTAATTAAGTTCCATTCGTGGTGCACTACTTTTTGTTTTTGTTCTTGTAAGTTCTGTTTGATTTGAGTCTTACAAGCTTCTCTAATAAAATTTTTTGAGGTTTGATCTAAATATTTAATAGCCGCTTCGATGCTTGCGATCACCTCCTCGGTAGGAGTTTCGCGGTAAGACAAACAATGTTTTAAACCTTTATTTAATAAGTCTATTTCTCCTCGATTAAAGGTCTCGGATGAATTATTGACGACGAGTGTTTCTTTTATAGGATTTTTATTGACATTCTTGTCTGATCGTGGGCATAAATTTTCGAATTTCTTGTTCAAACCTTTAATTTTCTTATTTAATTTGTGGTTTGTAATTTCCGCGATTTTTCTATAAAAGCAACACCAGTCTTGATATTCAGATTGATTTAAGTTTTTTGTTAATTTTAAATGCAATTCATATAAATTTAATTCTAATCTACTTCTTTTACTGTACAGATATTTCATTTCCATTTTTAACCATTGCATTTTCGCATATGAAATGATTTTCTCGTTCATTCTACAATTTGATGTGACATTTACTTTAATAAATTTAGGAAAAACATTTCTACTTTTACAGCGATTCAAGAAATTTATATCTGCACTTATAAACTTAACTTTACTATATATCTTGTGAAATGTGTTGTACTCCTTTGACCGGGAAGTCATCTTGTAGTTGAATTTGATGGAGCCTGTGGTTGATTGACTTGATCAATAAGGTTGATATATAACCCCTTTCCACAATTAACTATTTGTAAATTCTGTATACGCATTTCGACAACCAAGTTGTCATCATCAGCAGATAATTTCAAAGTGCCGCACCTGGCAAAACACGGCGAAAAAATTGTACGAAAGCATAAACTCCGTACGCGATCCGCACCGTTGAAAACCAAGATGTGCACTGTGTCTGTTTCACAAGATTTTTAAAAAAATACTTTTACTTAAACTAACATGCACTACATTGAAAAAGGTTATTATGGTCAAGAAGTGTCTGTGTGATTTATGTGTGTTTTATGATATTGTTCCTCTTGTCTTTCAGTAGAGAGAAGAGAGGGGTTTGCAGAGGGCCGGCGTCATTAACGTTTACCACATGGCTTAAATTCTTTAAGATGTGCATGCTTTCATACGCGTCCAGTTCGCGATAATTGTACACGTTCTTTATCAAATGTAAACAATCCATATTAACACTGTGGTTATTTTCTAATACATGTCTCGCTATACCCGATTTTTCCGATCGGTTGAATTTTATGTGCGAAAGGTGTTCTTTATACCTGGTTTCGATCGATCTTTTAGTTTGGCCGATGTATTGTCTATTGCACTCTAAACAATCAATTCGGTAGATTCCCGATTTTTTATTCTCTTCAATTTTGTCTTTTGCATTTCCTAACAGCATTTTAAGGGTATTATTGGGGCGGGAACATACTTTAAACCCGTGATCTTTAAAAATACTATTCAGATTTTTTGTCACACGATGGAAAGGTAAACAAACAAAATGCTTTTCCCGATTGCTCTGTGGTGAAAGACATGTGGTGTCACGGATTGTTTTTCTTATGTTGGCCTTTCTAATTAATCCATTGATTATTTCCGAATCGAAACCGTTGTATACCGCGATATTCTTAATGAGGTTCAATTCTCTTTCATATCTTACTTTTGTTAGTGGGAAATTGATCAAACGATTAATTAATTAACGAAATTACAAACCACAAATTAGATAAGAAAATTAAAGGTTTGAACAAGAAATTCGAAAATTTATGCCCACGATCAGACAAGAATGTCAATAAAAATCCTATAAAAGAAACACTCGTCGTCAATAATTCATCCGAGACCTTTAATCGAGGAGAAATAGACTTATTAAATAAAGGTTTAAAACATTGTTTGTCTTACCGCGAAACTCCTACCGAGGAGGTGATCGCAAGCATCGAAGCGGCTATTAAATATTTAGATCAAACCTCAAAAAATTTTATTAGAGAAGCTTGTAAGACTCAAATCAAACAGAACTTACAAGAACAAAAACAAAAAGTAGTGCACCACGAATGGAACTTAATTAAGAGTCTCAGATCGAAAGACTGTTTCTATTTAAAAGCAGATAAATGGAATAAGTTAGTAATTTTGAACAAAAGCGACTATTTTCTAAGAGTGAAAAATTTAATCTCAGAAGGGCCCTATGTTGAATGTACGAAAACTCCATTACCAAAAATGATCAGGGACACAAAAAACGCGTTAAAAAGTTGTTCAAAGTTAATAACCCCGAATCTGAATTATAGGCTAAGTGTAAGTAATCCGTTGATCCCTAGACTATATTGTTTGCCTAAAATACACAAACCAGGCAACTCAATGAGACCAATTGTCTCAGGGATCAACTCCCCTACTTACTTGATATCGAAATGGCTAGTGAATGAATACAAAAATTTGCCCGAAAAACTTGAAAGTCTCTCAGTCAATAATTCATTAGAATTTATCCAAAGGATCAAAGATTGTAAATTAGAAAAAGGGGAAATTTTAGTTTCATTCGACGTAACGTCATTGTTTCCTTCGGTACCGATCCCAGAAACTTTAAAATATTTAGAAGAACTGCTTCACAAAAATAAGATCGAACCAGAGAAAATAAAGGAATACGTGAAATTAACAAACCTTTGCATGTCCCAAAATTGTTTTCAGTTCGAAGGGAAGTTCTATGAACAAAAACAGGGAACTGCAATGGGCAATTGTCTTTCTCCATTCATAGCGGACCTGTTTATGAGTAACTTTGAAATAGAACTAAAAAATAAAGCTAAATATTTTCCTAGAATTTGGGTCAGGTATGTCGATGATATTTTCGCGGTTTTCAATACACAAAAATGCAACTTAAATGATTTCGTTAAACAGTTAAATTCAAAATTCCCGACAATTAAATTCACAGTAGAAAAAGAAAACAATGACAAGTTGCCTTTTTTGGACACCTTAGTTATTAAGAATGATCTCAAAATAGAAATTGATATTTTCCGAAAAGAAACCAATGTCAATAGATTCATCACGGCTGACTCAAATCACAGCATGCAACAGAAGATGGCTTCATTCAATTTTCTGATTAATCGTTTGATCAATTTCCCACTAACAAAAGTAAGATATGAAAGAGAATTGAACCTCATTAAGAATATCGCGGTATACAACGGTTTCGATTCGGAAATAATCAATGGATTAATTAGAAAGGCCAACATAAGAAAAACAATCCGTGACACCACATGTCTTTCACCACAGAGCAATCGGGAAAAGCATTTTGTTTGTTTACCTTTCCATCGTGTGACAAAAAATCTGAATAGTATTTTTAAAGATCACGGGTTTAAAGTATGTTCCCGCCCCAATAATACCCTTAAAATGCTGTTAGGAAATGCAAAAGACAAAATTGAAGAGAATAAAAAATCGGGAATCTACCGAATTGAATGTTTAGAGTGCAATAGACAATACATCGGCCAAACTAAAAGATCGATCGAAACCAGGTATAAAGAACACCTTTCGCACATAAAATTCAACCGATCGGAAAAATCGGGTATAGCGAGACATGTATTAGAAAATAACCACAGTGTTAATATGGATTGTTTACATTTGATAAAGAACGTGTACAATTATCGCGAACTGGACGCGTATGAAAGCATGCACATCTTAAAGAATTTAAGCCATGTGGTAAACGTTAATGACGCCGGCCCTCTGCAAACCCCTCTCTTCTCTCTACTGAAAGACAAGAGGAACAATATCATAAAACACACATAAATCACACAGACACTTCTTGACCATAATAACCTTTTTCAATGTAGTGCATGTTAGTTTAAGTAAAAGTATTTTTTTAAAAATCTTGTGAAACAGACACAGTGCACATCTTGGTTTTCAACGGTGCGGATCGCGTACGGAGTTTATGTTTTCGTACAATTTTTTCGCCGTGTTTTGCCAGGTGCGGCACTTTGAAATTATCTGCTGATGATGACAACTTGGTTGTCGAAATGCGTATACAGAATTTACAAATAGTTAATTGTGGAAAGGGGTTATATATCAACCTTATTGATCAAGTCAATCAACCACAGGCTCCATCAAATTCAAGTTTAAAGTATTGTAGCTTGTTTCAACTGACTTGAAAAGTTTGTTATTTCAAAATGGAGTTCATATTTAGTGAATATACTGATAAGCATTTAATGTACGATATTGCCTTTCGTAATGCCTTAGAAGCTAGGAGATTGCATGCTGAACGGTTTTCAAATAGTAGTATTCTAAATAAAAAAATTTTTGAACGGATCGATCATCGATGTTTAAGAAAAACTGATGAGAAATATGAGTTATTTATGGTGTCTGTATGTTCAATATGTTGCCTACATTATTTTGGGTAAATTTGAAAAGGATTCTGTTAATAGTGGTGTTTAAAGAACAACCTGCACTGCTTTTTAGACGAAAATATTTACAATTTCATACTCTTTATCATAACAATCTCCTTGCTAGGATGCCTTTTGCGAACTGTTTGTTAGAACAATGGATAAAGCAAGATTCGTCAAAAATGGAGTAATCGATTTACATAATCTACATACTTGGGCCGATGAAAACCCTCATGCTAAAACAGTCTAGAAACACCAGCATTAATTTTCGTCAAATAATGTCTGGACCGGAATCATAGGAAGTAATTCAATGGGTCCATTTGTGTCACTTGAACGGTTAAACGGGACGTTTTATTTAGAGTTTATACACAGTACTGTAGATCTTTTAGAAAATATTCTACTAGAAATTTGACAAAGTATATTGTTCATACATGATGGTGCTTTTTATCATTTAGTTTGATTTCGCGAAAATACCTAGATAACATGTATACAAATCGATGGATTGGTTCAGGAGGAATAATTGCCTAACAGATGTTAAAGACCTAATGATTTTAAAATTAAAATATTTTGTTCGTTTCTTGTTGTGTTTTACGTATAGTGTGTTTTACAATATATAGTTATTGTTCTTTTCTCTTTCATTATGCAGAGCAACGTAAAGTAACACACACATACTAGTCAGCAGCAGCTTTTGTCGTCGTGTAAATATTGTATGTCAGGGAACCCTGATCGGCCTACCTGGCCGGCCGTGTCACGGTTGCAGCTAGGTAGTCGCATGACGCTTCCCCGATAGGTGCAAGGTTGACACTGTTATACTTTCGCACTCTATTGGTGGTGTATGGGTACGTCGAGTCGTTGAACGTGATACGAGGAATTTGAACTTCATTTCTTACGTACTTGAACTATTGCATTTATATATCATACATAGATCTACCATACTTGAACTGTTTCTTTTCTTAAGTAAGTGAACCATTACCTTCATACTTCTTGTTTTATTATTATGTACACATATATCGTATTTTTTACAGATATCTCTTCACATACCGAAGATGTTTCCGTTCAAATAAAATCGTATAAGATATTTAAGTGTTACATTTCAATCAATAGGACTTTTAAAACAGAGAGTTAACTTAACAGTCTCCTAGATTGCCCGATTTAAATCTATTAGATTTTTATCTATTGGGACATCTTAAAAATATAGTTTATTCAGTAAATATGAGAAAGGAGCTACCAGAAAGAATCAAGCTTCACTGCGAGGATGTACGAAATGACCCTTCAGTATTGCGGCGGGATCGGCAGGTTCTTCAATTGAACGTACGCAAGAACATTTTAATTGCTTCTCTAGTTTTTAATTAAGTTTATTTTCAATGAAATTTTATATTTGTAATGTTCTAAATATCAAAATAAAAATTGTCTTTTTTAATCTTAGAGTATAGTATTTCTTGTAAACAATTCATTGTATCGATATTAATAATGAGAACTTTTACTCCCATCCTCTGTTGAGATCAGAATATCTCGACAGGGACGCATACATTCGAAAAAAATTATCGGAGCAGATATTATTTTTAGATAATCGTTGCATTGCTGAGATTGTCAACGTATTCCAGGACACTGTACATACACTATTAGAAATGTAAAAAGTAATAATTAGAAATAAAATTGAAAAGCAATTAGAAACTGTAATAACAGTGTATAGAAATATATATGCATCCGAAAAGAGCTTTCTTAAAATTAGTAATACGTGGTACGAAGTAGTAAACAAAATCACTTGAAATATTGACGAATTATTTGGAAAACACTATTGATGATATATGTACACAAGTGATTAAAATATAAGCTATTATTCCAAGAATATTGTTTTGTCTTTTTGATAACTTTATTGATAACCTTTTCAACTTGAATAGAGTACTATAAGGATGTGAAAAACTTAGTTTAATAACCAGTATACATACATCGTTCTATTAGTGTTCAGCAACTGTATGTGAAAATGTTTTTGGTTTCTTTCATATTTTTTATTGGATGCATATTAAATGTTGGTAAGGGAAAATGTTATCTTATATCTTGTAGTAGTGTGCCTCTGATGTTTCTGTGTACTTTTATTTTTGTGTTTATAATATAAATACGTTTTTCTTCTGCTTAATATGTTGGTCCTTTTATTCTAACTATAAATTGTATTCTTTAGTGGTTGGGTTTTTCGACCAGGAAGGGATGATAAAACACTTAGTTTATATAAATGACGTTTCGGGATTTTTCCCCCTTTTCTAAGTAATTTATTTTTTCTTTTAACATGCAACACATCAATCTAAAATATACAGTCTTGTCTCGAACTTTTATTTAATGAATTTTTTTATAATTTTATTTATTATAATTTTTTATAACGGATTTTAAAATATATTAATATTTATGAGTACGTAAATTGTTTTCTGTTGAATATTATAATTTTACAACCCACCCACATTTTTAAATTAACGAAATTAGACATTGTTTTTGTATACTTATATGTACTTGACAAGTGTTGTTTCTTTCATTTCCTTTCCCTCCCCTTTGTATACATAAATGTCAAGTGTATGCACATGTGTTTCGAAATTTACGTTGATATATGTAAGTACCTATATACATATATTTACTTTCTAAGGATTAAGTTATTATAAATATCGATAACTTATCCATCGCTTACTGTGTTTTGGTCTTTTTTATTGTACATCATTTCTTTAATTATAAGTTTGTTGTAATTATTTTGTATGGATGATTTTAACATTATTGAAGTCGAATTCATATCTTTTCCCAAAGATTCTATAGATAAGGCTGTTGCGTTTATTTTGTTACTACTTGAACTATATTTGTGTTTCTAAATTCTTTTATGTAGATATTGTTTTGTTTGTCCTAGCTACAAATATGTACTTTCATAACATTGGCACTTATTTCATATGCATTGTGTGTTTGTTTTTCTTTGGGTGTTTTATATTTAATTTTGATAAAAAAATGATTTGTTTGTATTTTTCGGAATATAGATCTTTTTAAAGGTATTGTTTTAATTTTGTTTATTTTTTTTGCAATGTCGTTTTTTACTTAAAATTCATAACACCATATCTACTAAGTTATGGATAGTATCTTTTTATATTAAATAGGAACATTTGATAAAAAAATTTAGATATCTATGAATTAGTAGATTTGGTTTATCCTAAATAAATGTTACCGTCTTTTTGTGTTACTGTTATATCCAGGAAATTCAAGCAATTATTATTTTCGCTTTCTATTGTGAATTGAATTTTTTTGTGGAAGGAATTAAAATGGGTTAAAATTTATTATCTGCATGAACTGGTATTACTAAATACAGTAATCTACTAATCTTTTAAGAAAAGGTATGTAGGAGAGAAGATTATTTTGCCTTTCATTCTCTAAACAATGAGTTATCCCATGGCAGTGCCTTATTTTTGTTCGAAAACGGTGCTGTTGAAATTGAATTATATTGATTCAAGACATAATTTTACAGCATTTATAAACTTGTTTTTTGGTAGTGCTCTGTGATGGAAAGCCAGTTCATGGGTATTCATAACTTCTTAAGATTTATGAAATAGAGTTTGTCAGGAATTTTGCGAGTTCATATGTACGACCTGTATTGACGGTACTCTAGGTTTGAGTGGTATACAAGTTTTATGTAATTTGGGTAGCTTCTAAGCTTTTGGTGAGTACGCGTTGTATATTTTAGGTCTTGTCTCACTTTCTCATGTGATATAATTATTTTCTTGACAGTTTTTAACTACGTTGTTGACTTTCGTTTGTACACTTTGGGTTAGGTAAATCATGTTATATTTCCTTGCATGTTTCTGTGCCTGACAATATAGTATTCACTTTATTTATGTATTCATCTCTGTTATGATGGATTTGTTAGATTTGTAGTTTGTATAAATTTGGGTTTTCTTTTCCAGATATTTAAGTTTCTACAATAGCTTTATATAGAGGTGTTTTTTAGACTACTTCTTTTGTTTTGATTTCTGCTCATCTTTAATATTTTATTTCTTATATTACTTCTTAGATCCGTTTCAAGATTTTTTTATATTTGTCCCTGTCCTGGCAATTATATTTGTTTTAGTATCCCCGACTTATCGAAAAGCTCAAATACAAAAGAATAAAATTTATAGCTAAAACTATTTGTTAATTTTTGTATTATTTTTTGCTAACATGCACGTCTCGATATTCCTAGTAGTGGTGTACTTTCTGTACTTTCAGTATATACTGTGTCTTTTAATACTCGTATATACTGTTCTCTCGGATTTTCTGCAAAATAGGAAAAAATTTTCCATTTCATTCTTTAGGAAAAAATTCTTGTAAAACTAAAACCTGCAATAATTATCAAAAAATTTACAAACTGTCCAATTTATGGTTTTAAATTAGGAATACATGCTCGTTTTCTATCAAAAATTTGTCCAAGTTGAAAGTCTTTATATTATCCGGAACTGTCAAAGTAATTAATTAAATCTGGCTCATAGATCTCCGCGTTTATTGTCTATATTTTATTCACCTTGGCTTCCGAGCGAGGTTGAATTGTTTGGAGATACAGAATTTCCAGATGTTCTATATAGGGTATCATCTCGATTAAGCTTATTAGAGTGTTTAGAGGTTTTCATACATTCGCGGATTTTTCGACCATAGTAGTGACTGGTGCGCGACAAGATTTTGATAGAATTGAACTGGATATGGTGCTCTGTTTCAAACCTATGCTCAGCAAGTACAGAACTAGCAACGCGCAGTAGCCCAGTACATCGCTAATACTCTGAAACACGACTGCCAACAGGTAGCTACGTTTCGCCAATACGTGCACTGCCGCATGAGCAAGGAATCCTGCACACATACGGAGATTCTAGAGAGTCTTTTTTTGAAAATGGGTTTGAAAGTTTGGAATGGGATTTAAAGATTGTTTTAATGTTGTTCTTAGGAAGTATTCTACTGACGGGGTCAGTATTACCTATATATAGGGTAGATGGGCTTTAGAGATAGGATAATGTATGCTCAGTATTGAGTTGTCCAACTTTAGGATTAGGATGTCGGTCAATGCTTTATTGAATATCATGTTTGGTGAATGGGAATTGATGATGTGACATAATTCCTGGGGTAGAGAATACTGGTTAGATATGTTGAAGATTTTTTGGACTAATGTGTTGATGATGACCTGTTTTTGCTTCAAACTGAGTGTCAACAGACCAAACGCTGATATCTTAATCCTGGAGTTCTACAATCCAATACTTAGCATACATCGCTACCCCTCTCTAAAGTCCATCTACACTATATACTGGGCATTACTGACAACATCAATAGAATACTAATTAAGAAGATATTAAAATCCAATTTAAATCTTCCAGACCAATTTTCAGTAAAATACTGTGTTTATTAAGAATCACCTAGTGTATCCTGTACACACTAGGCGATTCTTGATAAACATGGTCTTTTACTTGCTTGTGCGGCAGTGTATATATTGATGAAACAAATTGATCTGTAGACACTCGTGTTTAGAGCATGAGCGTTATACCACGCTGTTGCGTGTAACTGGTTCTGCACTTGCTAAACGTGGGCTTGAAACCGAGCACCATATCCACTTCGATTCTATTAAAATTCTGTTACGTACTAATTATTACTATAGCCTATTTTTCAGTTTCTTACGTATTTTTTTGTTTATTGGTTTATAATTATTTGCTGTTCTGGGTGAGTTACTATACGTAATTATAGAATCGTATTTTCCTTTTTATAGTAATTACAATTGGTGTGTTTCAATATCATTAAAAATAAAATACGCGTGGTCTGTGCGCGCATCCTTTCCTTTATTCTCTTGTGTTTCCTCCACCGTAGTCTACCTGTTAACGTTTTGGTTAGCCACTGCAAACGACTATGTAGGATGAAGAAGTGTCTTCATTGTTTATCCTTGCGGTCTTTGCATTTATTATAAATAGACGTCATATATGTAGCATGACTGCTAAAAATATTGTCATATCATATAAACAACTGCATAATGCTTTCAGTCAGTTTAACGAAAACATAAATAAATTGCGAAATGAACTTGTAGAGTCAAAATCCAAAATTTCTGAACTTCAAACAGAAAATTTGTTATTGAAGAAACGTATTGAAAAGTATCAACAAATAATGACTGACGGTATTATTGTGAATAATGACAGCTCGCGAAAATGTTTAGCAAATTTATTAATCACATCTTTTAAAGAAATATTAAATGTCGACATTGATATCAGTGTTTATTCAGACGTATATACCTTGGGACAATCTGAAGGAATACGTTCATTAACAGTTAAATTTATATCATGTTTAGTAAGCAATAGGATTTTGAAAAATGCACATAAATTTAAGGATATCGGAATCAGCGTCTCACGTGATTTGTGCGCAAATAAGAGAATCAAGTTTAAAACTTTCCGCCATATCATAAAACTATAAGAGAAAGTAATCCCTCTGCACATATTAGGGGTAGCAGATTAAGAGTTATCTTATACTGGGAATGAGCTTGCTATTTTAAACTTGTCCAGCATAAATGAGACTAGCGAGAGCTTTACTAAACCTATAACCTACCAGGCTCCCACGTGTATTCACAAGGAAATACCAATACTTCTATTTTAGTTAAAGGATTGCGTACTAGAGTGGTTAAGAAGACGTAATTATTAATTTTTTTTATTTTTGAATATTTAAAAGAATCAATGAAAAATATGCCAAAATCATAATTACCTAGACTTTTGCAGAAAATCCGTGAATTCAATACACAGCAAAGGGCACGCAAATTCAGGTAGTTTTTGGAGGAAAACGAGGCAACTGCCTCTTTTCCCCCTCAATTCGCAAACGCAACCACTGATAACGCGATTCGTTTTTATATATATGTGTAATTAAGAAATAACTTTTGGGAAGAATGGAAAATTTTAATAGAACGTTGGTTACTAGATGCCATTGTGCAAGATTTTTATTGGAGGAATTACATACCTGGTGATATACCCTATGATGCTTTTGAAGGTGCTCTTGGTGTATATATAGGGCAAGTTCATTGGTATGGTGATTTACCTGCCACTATTTATCCTTACAATAAAGCGGCGATAACGCAGTACAAAAAGAAAGCTTACGTTAGAACATATAATAAGGTAAGTAGTAAGTATAAACGCCTAAGTGATATTTGATGTACAGTATAGATAGCTTGAGTACCATAAAATAAGCTTCTTTTAGCTTAGTTTGTATGAATTGTTGCATTTGAAATAGTTCCAAAGTCTTTGGATTTTAATTCAGATCAATTACATAAATCTAGTGATAAGTTTTGACACGTTTTCGCATCTATTCATTGCAATATTGTTCCGTTTACTTTAGTTACTTGGTTGATACAAATGTATTCCCCCAGACACTACTTTTGCAACCATGGAAGATATGGCCAAATCACAAAGAGTTATAACTTTCTTTTTGTCTAAAGAGAATGTTAAAAGTTCAGAAATCGCTCAAGGTCTGTCAGACGTATTTGGCGAGTCTATAGAATATATAAGTACTATTTATTGGTGTGTCGATTCGTTTCGTAGCTGACAGAACATTACTAGAAGATGATTTGCGCAGTGGATGCCCGAGTACTTTTGTGAATGAAAGCTGCGAATTACTGTTGTAGATATAAATTGAAGATGAGTAAATTCATGAAATTAGTGTTAGTGTAGAAATAGATATACGACACTTTTATGAGATTTTATGTAAACTGTTGGGACCGAGACAGAAACTCAACAATTTCGATACATGCCTCCAACTTCAAGAGCTTTTAGCCAGTTACGGTAATCAATTTAGGTTACGGATAGTAACTACTGATGAAACATGGATACCTTACTTCTGATACCAAAAATTAGCCCAAAGAATGGCACACGTCCTCTTAAAGCATGTGTACTTCTATCGGTTGGAAAAGTAATGCTTACTGTATTCTGGGATTATGAGGAGAAAATTTTACGGACTATCTACCGTAAGGCACTACAATTCACGCAGAATATTATTCTAAGCTTTTATCTGGCCCATTACGGTAGGCATTTTGCAAGAAATTGTCTAGAAGGCTACACAAGTATCCGTAATTGCAACAGCACAATGTAAAACTTCATATCGCACGAAGAACGAAGAATTGCGCAGAGAATTACTTTCATATCCACCCAATTCACCAGACCTGACTCCAAGTGGTTACTATTTGTTCCCAAATTTGACAAAATCACTCAGTGGTGTTCGATTTTAGAGCTTAAACGAGATAAAATTTGCTTCAGATAGGTGGAATGCAGCGATTTTGAAGAATTTCTTTGAGAACGAGTTAAAAGTTTGTTCCACAATGGAATAAGTGTATTAAATTAAATAGATATTGTATTGAAAGACGTGGTTTTCCTTATCGTTTAAGGCGAATACCTACAGCCAAAGATCTTAAATCGGTTTATGTGAGCTGCATAATAATAACTCAAGAACAACCAGTGTCTCCTATATGCAGTTGGTATTAAACTGTTGAAGGATGGTTTATTATTATGTAAAATTAAGTCTTTGTTTATATGCTGTACCTTTTTATAATACTGGTTTTAGAATTTCACCTAAGCAAATAATGTTTTTGTTGATATTTAGTTTAAATTGTATAATAACATATTCATTCTATTTAAAATATTATATTTTAAAAATATCTGCTTTTTAGATACTATGTACAACTGAACCTCATAGATTTTATTGGGAATTTGTTGATTATAACAAAATTGCCGATCATTACATGAAAAATGTCGTTCATGGAGGCTTTCTCAGTAGTTTTGAAAATAACGTGTTCATTGGAAAAGCATATCACGAAGGACAATGGAAAATCGGTCGAGCGCATGCCATCGACGACCCTGAAAAGGGAATGTATGTTTGGGATAAGGACGAGCAAACTGTGAGGCTATTGGAATTCTATTTGTTGAAATATAATTCCACTGTCGTCGATGAAAATTGCAGTATAATTTTCAAAAGCTGATTTTATTTCATGTTTTGTAGATCTGGTAGATAATATTTCGTGTTATTTATATGCAGAAGCAATTATTTGTAATTATTTATTTGGTATTAATAAATTTATGACATTCTTTACAAATGTTTTCTTTTTACCTCACCAGAAAGTTTTTATACGTTTACACTTAAATTTTTCTTGTATTTTTAAATTATATTGCTTTTAATTATTTTATTTTTAAAAATAATTCGATCTTGAACATGAAAATTATTATCAAAACCAACGTTTGTGAGAGAGGATCTACCGAAAACATAGTCACTGTTCGTGAGAGTGTGCAAGAGAATCCGAGGCAATCGATTTCCGCCGCTCACAAGAACTCGGCCTTTCGCAGACCACAACTTGCAGAATTTTGCGTGGTGACTTGGTGCTGCACCCGTTCAAAATTCAACTGACCCAGACGCTGACGGTACACGACCGTAGACAACGACGTGTGTACGCTAAATGGGCCTTAGAGTAGTTGGAAACTCACCCTAATTTTTATCAAAAAAATCATCTTCAGCGATGAGGCCTATTTCTGGGTGAATGGGTACGTCAACAAACAAAATTGTCGAATTTTGGACGATATGGGATCCAAAAGTATCCAATGCATTCCTAAATTGTCACTGTTTGTTGTGGATTTTGGGCCGGCGGCGTCACCGGTGAGCGCTATAGATCGATGATTACCAATTTCTTTTGGTCTGAATTGGATGATATGGACACCAAAGATATGGGGTTTCAACGAGATGGCGCTACGTGACACACAGCTGATGCTGCATTGGACATTCTGCACCAGCGATTTGAGGGCATGGTAATCTCACCTGGAGGTGATGTGAACTAGCCACCGAGATTGTGCGATTTGACCCCGTTAGACTTTTTATTGTGGGGTTTTCTTAAGTTGCAGGTCTATGTGAATAAGCCACAAACCACAGCGGCCCTCAAAACTAACATAACCCATGCCATCGATCAAATTCAGTCTGATTTATGCGCCAGAGTCATGGAAAATTATAGATTTCGAATGCGCGCCACACAGCGAAGTCGCGGCATTTGCATGATGTTATATTCCATACATAAAGGCATCAATAGACCTTTTAAACGAATAAACAATTTCTATGATATCTCACACACACTTTGTTTGATTTAAATTTAAAGATAAAGGGAATAATTAAGTGAATAATTTGTATAAACAGTCTGTCTCAGAGAAAAAATAAAATAAAAACAAAAGCTTATTATTTTGATAAAATTCATTTATTTTATTCAAAATAGTCACCTTCGGCTTCAATACAACGTTTTGCATGGTCAATTAACATGTTGAATGAATGTTTAACTCCGTCTTTAAAGATGTCCTTCAAGATAGCTGTCAACGCGCTTTCATTGACTTAGACGTCGGCATAACGCTGTCCTTTCATCGGCAAATATACTTGAGAAACCATTCTTTTCGGTATTTCTTCGCTTGGATAATTCTATTCAGAGCTTTGACGTTTGGTCTCTGGATCTCTCATCGCCAGTTACAATAGAATACCTGAAGTTTCCGTCCTTTTTTTTGACTCTTTAATCAAGTCTGTACAATGTTAAATTTATTTTAATTTCATCAAATTAAAAATTTCAATAAACGATTTACTGAGTTTAAAACAGAACTTGACATTTGCTCTTTGTTCAACATTCATTTTTTGATCACTGCCAAATACATAGTGTTACTTTAGCAATTTCTTTGCTTTTAATGATGCAAATATCATGATATTTTGACATAATTGGTGAAAGATCTAACTTACCGACCCATATTTTTTAATAGATGGCGCTGTTGAGAATTACTATTTTAAAAAAGTTCGGTTTTATCTGCAACAGGCTGTGTATAAGCGCTGATCGTTACTTTGGTAGTTTCATTGTAAGCTATTATTTCTACCTACATACATATAACACTTATATAAATTACACTGTATATTTAGTTGAACTGTAGTATTTCTTACCAAACCTCTAAAGATTAATTCAGTATGTTTAATCATTTGTCAACACTAATTACCATAATTACTTTTATCATAATTAATGTTGATAAAGAAGTTCTACCGCTTTGAATTAACTATATGGTATGATAGATTGCAACTTCCAGATCAATTTCTGCAAGTTCTTGGGCAAAAAATCCGTGTCATCGTCGCACATTACAGGGTTCACAGAAATCACCAAATGTACTTCTTTTAACGACAAAAACGCTCTGATCGTTTGTCCACAATCATATTTACTACTGAAATCTTCTGAAACAGAAATTTCTCATCCTGCAGTATTCATCATCTTCGCCATGTAATGACCTAGCTTCGCTTCACGATGACCAGGGAGGCAGTTTTGCCTAATCATGTAGTCAAATAATTTTACCATTATCTTCCTTTTTTCCAAAGTGCTTCGAATTTTAAAATTTCTGCCAGATTTTCTTAAAGGCTCTTTAACAGATTCTAATTCAAGTTACTTCTTGTTTTTGTAAATTGTAATTACAATTTTGTCGTAAGCGGTCTGATGTTGGTAATTACAGATCAACATTATTATTGTTCAATATTTTTTAAATGTATATCATAAATAAATAAACGTTTAATTGTGAAAATCTTGTCTATGTTTGTTTAATACCGGTTTTGATTTTTAACGGCCAAGTTGTTTTTTTTTGTTGACGTAAATGTAATTAGCCTTGTACGAATTTTTAAGAACCCATACACTTGCAATTTATTTATTGTTACAAATTATCTGCTAGGTGGTGTTGTTCAAGATTTTTATTGGAGATATTATATACCTGGTGATATACCGTATGATGCCTTCGAAGGTGCTCCAGGAAGATATATTGGGCAAGTTCATCACGTTGGTTATTTACCTGCCACGATATTTCCACATTTGAACCAAGCAGTTGCAGAATTAAAGGGGAAACATATTATTACCCAACAAGTTAAAGTAAGTAAAGGGTCCTTAGAGGCTGGAAATTACAGAGTGAGTACGAGAACTTTCGAGAAATTCGAACTAAACTCAAAAGGTTTAAGGCTAAGTGCAAAACAAGAATTTTCGTTTAAAAAAAGCCAGGAAGCTAAAAATTAATCAGAGTCATGTACAATTATAACCACAAAAAAGTTTACGATCCAAATTTCGATTTTTGCTCGATTCTTTAGGTCGTACTATTTTGTACTATTACGTTATGAATTATTGACATGCTTCGATCTGCAGTATACAGACCATCCTAAATGAATTCGGCAGATATATTTATTATTATCGTGTATTTCGTTAATCTTTTTGTGGCGGCTAGTGTACATATGTAAAAATACATAAAGCTGCGAAAATAGAGAAGGTGGATCTTATGCCTATTGGAGAGATCTATTAGCTTTATCATCTGCAATTTTTAAGTCTAAAATGCAAAAGTAGGTGAAACAATGCCAAGTTTATTTAGAGGCTAAAGGAGTGGCAATCTAGACCAACTCCAGTAGGCTTGTGAAAGAGAAGCTAAGTAATTCTAGAGGAACATGAGGACCACGTAAAAGAGAAGCTAAGTAACTCTAGGGGAACATGAGGACCGCAATAGATCTGTCAAGATCAAATTGTAATAGACTCCATGACGACCATGAGAAATCTACTTGTTTATCTAATAGCTTAACAATAAGTACCAAAATGTAAGGGTATAAATAAATCGTTACATGTCGAAACGAAGTAATACTTGTAAGAATTGATAGATTTTATGGAAATAGGGCTGGAAGCATTTTCTTTAACGCAATTGATGACATCTTGTTAGAAATTTAACCCGTGTTTTAAATATGAAAACGTTGTTTACACAATTATTAAAAGTTGGGAGCCGACGAAGTTGTTTATAAGTTGTGCAAATTTGAGTACTTTTGATAGACGAGGTGTAACTATAGTCGAAGAATCTTTTTATGTGGGACAAGGTTCGCTTTTATAATACTTAAAAGAAAGGGGGAATAGTGCATGTATCATTCGAATATTGCTAATTACTACCCAGTAGTTATCAGTTCCAACTTAGCTAATATTTAGCACAATACCTTTATTATATATTTTATCGATTTATAGAAATCTCTAAAACCTTCTACAACCCCACCATGATCCCATTTCTATGAAGGTTCCATCGTTTATTTTTTTGTGTTTAGTTACAAATTCTTCTTCGTCGTAAAAGTGGAAGCAGTGGAAATTTTATTCCTCGTAACAGTTAAACATACCAGGACAGGCATCGACTGCTACCGAGATGAGAAGCGTTTTAAAAACAGTACCGTCCCGAACGTGGTTTGAACCGTTGACTTCTACAGATAACTGGTTTCGAAGTCTAGATGTCTTATCATCATCAGTGGACTTTCAGATCTTATCTTTCCGTTGTATGGATCGAATCTATGAACTTTAGTTTTCATATTGTATGTTAATGATATTAGTAATGGTACTACTACAACGATCAACTTTCTCGTCAGTCTAATGTTATTCGATTACGAATTAATCTTTATCAGTTAGGATAGAGGTAAAGAAATTAAGACTTGGGAGGCGAGTTCCATGCCTAATTTGCCAAACCGTGTAAACAAATTCGTGGCTACTGTTAGAACAATATTATGATTTATTGTATCCAAATTCACATATTTTACAAATATACGACCGCTAGATATTTTATAAGTGGATTTAGTTAGATCTCGCTTGAGTATGCTTTTATTATCTGGACTCTTTGCCATCATATCCGAAAGTGTGTATAAATGATAAATATTGGAATAGAAATATAGATAAGCTTGTGCTGTTATGACAACCGAATCTACCCTTTTCAGCATTATTGTGCTCTATATTCTTTAGCAATGTTGATAATTCAGTTCTCTTGAATGTAAGGGTGCCACATCTTGGAAGGTACTACGTTGTTATCTTCTATTTACTATTTATGTCAATTGATTAGGTCACTGATTGATGTTGTGTCATAACTATGTTTTAGTAGATTGTGATCATTTTTAAGGCTTTCCTTTATTTCCATTACATACATACTCTTTTATAGATAACTTATTCATACTGCCTATTTATCTGGTTATATAGCAATTGTGTGAACGCCATAAATTTAATTGTAACGTTTATAGGCAGTTAGTATTAGTTTTTCAATTAGTTATTCAACTTCTCAATATTGAAATAACCTTTCCAGATACTATGCAGTCCTGATAACAGCAAATTTTATTGGGAATATGTAAGTTTCGGTAAACCTTATGAGGCACAAATGAAAGATGCTGTCGAAGCAGGCATTCAGTCGGATATTTGGTCAACAGTGTTTATAGGAAAAGTGAAACACGAAGGTGAATGGAAGATTGGAAGAGTCGTTCCAATGGATAAGCCAGAGCACAAAGGGCTGTACATTTGGGATGCTAAAGACAGGATTCCTGATTTTTATATTTTAAAATTTAATATAACTAGTGACAAAAATGATAATTGCAAATGCGAATAAAATATTTGTTTCTTTTTTGTTTCGTTGTGTGATTGAATAGATCGAAATATTAAAAAAATTTTGAAAGACAATAACTTGTACAACAAAAGGTCATGTCAAAATATGAACTACTAAACGTGTAAATGTGTTATCTTTAAAGCTTGAAGAATCCTGCTATAGGAAGCAGTGGGTATGAATCCTTCTAGTGCAGAATTATTGTCCTGCGTAGTATGAAGTCTAATTATCATTTAAATTCATTGGTTTTCGTATTTTCAAAAATTAAACGATATTTATATGGAAATCTCCATAAAAATTCTGAATTCTCAATCTTCTCGCAAACGTGCAGTTTTATTTATGGAGTCTTGTACGTTGTTTGTAATAATTTCGTAGTTACGTAGTTCGAGAAAACGTTGTATAAGTAAAAATTAACGAAAATTAACAT